>JAGFMF010012305.1:1492763-1533910 GCA_019455555.1 Galemys pyrenaicus
TGTCCTTGACTCCTCATTTTTGGTTTCTGTGTCTTTATTGCTGTTATTGTTATTATTAATATTGTTCTTATTCCTTTCCTTGATCCTCATTTGGCTCCCTTATGTTCCTCCTAAGGGAGGAACCATCTGGTATTTTTCTTTTGCCTTCTGATGAAGTCATTGTAATTCTTACATAGACTTTATTGATTATAAGTTGGAGACATTTCTCACTGTTCAGGAAATCTAAACTGGAATTATTAATAAGACTTGATAAATAACATGTAAATTAGAAACAAAAAATTTTATATTTTTCAAACATTGTAATGAATTACATAAATTACCACTGTTGCAAAAAATAGTACAAATATTTAAATTCAGTTGCATAAATCACTATCACGGCATGATTTTTAACATCAGTTAGATTAATCTCAGTTCATAAACTTTTTCTTTTTAATTTGTTCTTCAAGATTTTCAATGCTGGCACTTAAAAAAAGAAAACAGCAGCATGTTGCTCAGTTTGTTCAAGTCCCTTTTTGAGAATATGCCTTGATCTAGAACCAGAAATAATTTTAGGAGGAATTAGTTTTAGGGTATTTGTTCATAAATCTTTTTCATTGTAGGCATACAGTTTTTGCTGTATTCAACCATTACTTTTGCTTCATATAGAAAGTGAAATTTCTATCAAAGTTTTCTCTAAATTAAAAAAAAAAATCCAATTGTAATGGTTGAAATATTTGCACACAGATGTTTAGTATACTTTTGCTACCACTTTGAATTTACAAATGACTATGGATAATACAAATTCAAAAATATTTTCCAACAAAGACCATAGCTTACAATTTATTTGAAGATCTGCTGCTGTTGTTCCTTCCTTAAACACTCTTCTACATCTCATTAACATCTTGTCTAAATTAAATATATTTGTCTTATCAGCATTCAGTTCACATCTTCCTTGTATCTGAGAGACAATTAAAACCTCACATACGATTCATGAAGAATGAATTCTTTGTGTCTTTGGACACAAAGATCAGATATGATCTTCAACTTATTCTAAAAAATAAAATTCCTTCAAGCACAGTTGAGACTACCTCTCATGGGAGAAAATTCACACTGCTGCCAAATATGTGATGGAATGTTTCCAAGAATTTTGACCAAAATTCTGGTTTATACAGCCTTTCCTTTACCAATCAAGATAGCATCATTAGTATAAGCTTGTTTTCCATCATATTAGTTGAATGCTTAATATTCAAAATCATTTTTGTAGTTTTCCTCACAAGCTGAAACCTCTGTTCTCTACAGAGGATGTATAATCAGTAAATCAGTCATTGAAATTGACTTCATTTCCCTCTCTTGGCAGTTAAATCACATATGTAACAAAGTTTCTTTGTTTAGCATAACTTTTGATAATGGTGCTCTCTTTTTAATGTTGCAGGACAATTATCTTTCTCAGCTTGATTCTATGATTTGACATCTGTATATTTGCCAAGATAGTGTCAGTTTCCTGCTTCACCCTTTATACATATGGATTTTTAAGAGTAATATGAGTTATTTAATAGTGTAAAATGTTCCCCAGCTACCAGGCAGTACTGGTGTAAATACAGCACTAATTTATGGTTAATTTGAATTGGAAAAGGGGATGTGGTAAAAGCATAAAATATGTATTCCAAACTATCAAAAATTATTTTATTCTGCAACAATTTAGTGCATATGCTACCTGAGAAGAACTGAGTATATAATGGTTAGTTAGTTCTCTCTCTCTTAAAGGATTTTATGAACAAAATTCTCTCCCCACTCTGGTGCAGTGTCCATCTCTGATTTTATAAAATCTATTCTGTCATATCTTTGTTAATATAATCACCTTTGATTTGGGACATTAAGTCAAGAACTATGGAAAGGCAGTTCCTGGAATGTCAAGTACCCATTAGTTGTAAATTAATTTATTTTTTCTATTTGTGGTATGTGAGGACAAAAGCCCTTCTTTTCCATGGGTTACTAAAGGGAATATAGTTCAGTAATGCATCCATTCTAAACAACAGTTTAAAAGACACATCTATAAGAACTGACATTGGTAGATCACCAAGCATTTTGTTAGATAAAAAATAAGTTATGAAACAAATATAAGTTATAAGTAATATACCACTTATAACATTTTAAATTAAAATGACATGTTTTTGTGTATTTAGCATAGAAATATAAATAGAAGGATGAGACATATCAAACAAGTAACCACTATTTCCTCAAGGCAGGGCAACGAAAACTGGTCCAGAATTGAAATTCTAACCTCTTTACAATATTTCAGTATTGCTAAAGAGGCAACATAGTTCACTAATTAAATCTGAAAATTTCCCTTCAAAATGAAATGTATTAGAGAATCTTTTGATTTGTATGTTTAACAATCTGAATGTTAAACCGCACGTACATTGTGATTTAAATACTTAGGAGACTATCTTCAAGTTGCTATGTTTTTTTTCATTCTACCTAATATTCCATATCTCAATGCTTCTTAAAATTTAGATACACCTACAAATGATTCTTAACTACTTCATCAGATAAAGACTACAGGGCTTATCTTGATGAGGGTTATCTAGACACCCTCAAATAGAAAAGATCTTCTAGTTAATTATGCATGCCAAATATTTTTTCACATATTAATTTCATTTAATTCTTACACTCTGTAACAAAGTGTTATCATTTTTACAAGTAAGGGAACTAATATAATATAATTGTACAAAACAAATGCTGTCAACAAAAATATCAAGGTAGAGAAAATATAAAACCACAGAGCTGGAAAAATCAACCTTATCAAAGCTAATAAGTTCTAGGTAGGCAAAAAGAAATTAAACAAACATGGGTGAGATTCATCTTGGAATTTAGCAGTATGAGGAGGAAACTCCATTTTATCAAAAGAGATGTTTAGCCACAATGTCTAGTTTCAGTTTAGTTAGATTTGTCCTTGAGAAAAAAACTGAGCAAATGTGTATTTTAGGCAGAAATCTAAATAAAAACCTATCATGCTTTCCAAGTTTAACAGCAAATAATCACAGATAAAAGTGTTAGCCAAGAAGAGGAATAAGTAAATAATGAAAGATTTAGTATCGGAAGGGAAAGGAGGAACAGTGAATGGGTGACTTTCCACATCTTCTGGATGGTCAAACAAAACAGGTTTTTTGGTTGCAAAAGAGCAAATTTGGATATGTGGACCATCTAAGCATCTATATAAGCTAACACAGTTGATGCCCCTATGTGAAAGGCAAGCAGTTTGAGTTAAACACCAAGACACAACTTTGTTTTACAAGTTGCAGAAAAATTTTACTAGAATTTCAATTAATATGCAACACAAAAAAGAGAGCCAGTAGTTCACTTAGGTTAAAATTTATAGACTACCTCTAATATGTTCAATTTTTTTTCTATTTAATTTTTGCTCAAAGAAAAACTTTTGTATATTTTTCCTAGAGAAATGTTTGCCCTTTCTTACTGATTTTAGTATGTTTCTTACCATGGTACTTAATATATAAATATGTTCTGTATCATCTACATATTTTATATTAATATAAAATACTGATGCTGATACATTAAAATTATAAAACACTGATATAGTTACATTAACATATATAAATTTCTCATGGGACTGGGGTCACAAAATGATCACAACTTCCTTATTACTTACATGGAAAAAAGATTTAATATCTATAGATACAATTAATGCCACTTTAGAACATGATTGTACTTATTTTTGTGACATTGAAATGTAATGTAAATGTCTGTTGAAACCTATCATAGTACTTTGTCATACCCCACATTTATCCCTTGCTTTCCTATCACCACTCAGAAATTTAGCCAAAAATAACTAACTCTACATCAACATTTGGTCTTATGACATAATGAGGACAGTGCACGCCATCAACAGCTTTCACATTAATGTTTGAAGCTTTGGTTATAAGCACAATCTTCTTAACACTGTATTAAACACAATCGTTAATATCTGTATAAAACCAAGCATCATTTAGATCATCAATCAAATTCACAAGAAAACTTCAACAAGCATCATCCCTAGGATGAAAAGCATTTAAGCACCTAATCATGCATGAAGCTCTAAGTGCTGAGAAAATTAATTGCATAACCCCGGGCTCTTGACCTGTAGTAGTTTTACAATCTAAAACAGATAATGGAATAGAGACAATTCTATGTAAGTCATATGGTCAACAAAGAAGTAACAGTAATCTTCAAGGAGTTTAGACATTCACATGTGCTGAATTGGGGTGTGGGGATATTTAGGATAAGTATTCAGAAGTCAATGAAATATTCACTGCCTTCTTATTCGAGAATTAAATAACAAACACAAGAGAAATTTCTCTTTTTAGTATGATCATGTTATAGATACTACAGAAAAAAGCAATTTGTCCTTGTATGGAAATTTCCTTGTAGTTGATGAAGTACAAGAACTACTAGATTTTTTGAGTTCTTAGCTAGGGTTGCATCTCATTAACTGGAGTTACCACCTGTCTCAACTTCTCTAGAGTCCCTCACACCAGTGCTACTATGTGATCCTTATGCCACAATTCAACAAAAATCACTGGGTGAGAATCAGTACAAATCTTTGTGTCCAATATGTTGCAGTAGAATACCTGGAGTACCGAAATCTGTATTTTAGCAAGCTCTTCAGATGACTCCTACTAAGCTGTATATTGAGAAGTCCAGATAACCAGTTCTATATTTTCAGTCTATAGCATAAGCATACTTTTTTAGGTATTTATGTTCCATTTGGAAAATATAAGGCACCCATACTAGGAGAGTGTGTTCACCATTCTCTAATTACTCCTCAACATTTTGGTTTAAGCTTAGAGTTCTGGATACTCTGTGGATGTTATAATAGATATGCTTGATTAGTTTGGGATATGGGTTTATCCTCCTTGGGTAATTAGTACCTACACTACTAAGAGAGAAAAAGAAAACCACATACCATCACTTAGTCTTATCAACATGAAAGAATTGTTAGAAACCTTTAAGATATTTTGTTTTGCCTTCCTTCTTTCAATGAAATAAATATATTTGGATGTGACCAGTGAAAAGGCATAGAATTACAGAATAGGATCACTTGTAGAGAAGTACTTATAATAAGAACAAGATACTGGTGGTTTGGATCATATGTCACTACATGGAAATAACTTTGTTCTTTGGAATGCTTATTGATGAATTTTGAAGCAATATTATATATAAAAGATTGACTCATTCTATTATACCCAAGTCTGTATCTTGAATCTCCTAATTAGGCGGTATTATTTCATGTATTTAAGACAGTATTAAGCTACATAGTCAACTTTGGATATTACATATATATTAAAGCCATACAAACACAAGTATGGTTACATTATCAACAATGGATTTAGTTTTAAATTTTATTATTATACATTCATAGTAAATTAATTAAAAATGTCTGCCCATTCTTCTTCAAGCACAGAATATGTTCTAATTTGGAGCCATAAATAGTGTTTACAACACAGGAATTGGCAAATATTACAATAGAAAGATTTGTCATTCTATTGATTATACCATAGGTTATTAATTTTTCTGTAAATAGCTAAGTTATAGATATTTTAAATCTTTATAGGCAATGTATGTCACAATTACTCAACTCTAGCTACAGGTTGAAATTGTCATATAAATGGTATGCTTTTATTCTGAGAACACTTTTTTTTTTTTTTATAAAATCAAGGTAGATTGGAATGGTGAGGTAGATTTGGATGTAATTTGGCAATCCTTGATCTAATTTTAAGAAAACAGTGAATAAATGTTAACACCACAAATTAAATTTAAATGTTTGCCACAACCATTATATTCTGAATAGTAACAAAGACTGAAGTATGTTCTCCTGATGTTCTAAAGCTTATCAGTTTAGTAATGAAATTACTCACATAACTGACAACTGAATTAGGTTCCAACATATCTTTACTGTTTCACTTTCATCTTACTCACATCTTACTAATGTATATAAAAATGTCAATAAGTATGGCAATAAAAAATACATTACTTTGTCAACTATAACTATAGGTTACTACAGATAAAAAATGTACCATCAAAATCAGTAGAAACATTTTTGAGAATTAATGTTATATGGAATTAACCATTAAAAGTGTCACACATTTTCTTGTTACTTATAAATTGTATGCAGTATCTCCATTATATTGATATCAGTGGTATTTATAAAAAATATATGCCAGTGTGGGGAAAAAAGGAATATATCCTAAGAAAATAACTTGCAATGGGTTAATATATACGTGAGTATTACCTCATCAACATTATTTTATTAGTGAAAAATTAATGCCAAATGTATATCCAATAATAAGGAAAATGCTTAGGTTGATGATGGAAAAAAACAATGGAATATTTACAATAATTTAAACATATGTTTATGAATACCATAGACCAATAAATAAGGCATAATATGCTTATAAGAATTTCTTATCTTATAAAGAAAAACAATTATATCCAAAATTTTTCCTAAAATGAAAATATTGTTTCATGTAATGGAAGTAAAAACAGAGTGTGAAAATTATGAAGATATATGATAATGGTACAGTGATGGCACTTCTTGATACTTTGTTTAGCTTTATAGTGAAAGAAATATTTTTAATTTCAATATAACTCAAAATTAAAGGCTCCTTTTTTTTTAACCTAGAGTTTTATTAATACCACTTTAAATGATTAATGACTGAAATATGTTAATTAAATTTTAATTAGACAAATGAAATTTTATAAGACAATTTGTCTTAAAAGATTTTAAAATGTCAAGTATATGTTTGTACACTTTCCAAAAAATGATAATATATGATGTCACATAAAATATTATGACCCAGCAATCCCAATCATAAAGATTTACCCAAAGGACACAAAAACACTAATTCAAAAGAATACATGCACCCCTGTATTTATCACAGCATTATTTAAGACTGGGTAAGACTGGGAATCAACCCAAATGCCCAAAAATAGATGACTGAATCAAGAAAATGTGATGAATATACACAATGGAATATTATTCAGCAATCAAAAAAGATAAACTAGAGCCATTTACAAAAACAGATGGAGCTTGAAGGGATTATGTTCAGTGAAATAAGTCAAAATGAAAATGAAAAATACCAGATAGTTTCACTTAGAGCAGGAATATAGGGGATAAAGGAAAAAATTAATAACATTAACAGCAACAACAAAACAAAAATAAACAGACAACTATGAACAGACATTCTACAAGGAAAAGGGAGGGATTGGAATCAAGAGCACAAGGGACTATGGTGATGGCACATGGGTGAACTGGTGGTGGAAAATCTATGGGTACGACCCATAGAAAAGAAGGGAAACATTGTAAGAAAAATTAAATTTAAAAAAAATAATAATTATGTATGTGTATACTCAATCAAAAATATGACTGCAGGTAAATTACAAATTATGCTATAAATTGTATCTCATATAGTATATCAACTTTTTTAAACACTTAACAAGCATTGTTATCATTAATGGGTTTGATAGGGAAAAAAGTTGACTCTGATGAGATTACTAAAATATAGTTTCAAGCCTCCTGACTAGAAATTTATAATAAGAAAAATATCCTGACCTAAGTAATATAAATTTTCATTTTCTGAAAGAATGTTTTCCATTAAAATTACATTTTTTAGAAAATGAATTCTTCCAATGAGTTTTTTTTCTATATAAATGATTGTTTAATGAGTTCAGTAAGAGGTTTTTAGTTAGTTTGATATTCCTAGCTGATTGAACTCACTTTCTATCGCAATATTAATAAAAGAATGCCAACAGGACCACACAGCCTTTCGTTTGCTCTTCCCTTATGACTAGCTTTCATTTTAATATAAATGTAACAAACAGAATTAACAAAATCGGGCTTTTTGTTTTCATGTAACTTAATTCTTAGAAGACTCATACAGGAGTGCACCATGACTGGACAGAGACCCTTCTAAAGGTAAATCAACCCAATTTTTTTCTCTAGAAGGCAAAAACTCTGAAAGAAAAACGATGGGACAAACCTTTCATGGTAATATATTAATAGAAAGTAATTATGCTCATTAGCGTATTTGACATCTTTCATCAATTCGATTTTAATCTATTACTATAAATGCCATAAAGATAGAATTGCCATTGTAGCGTAATCTTGTGGAAACAATGAATTGAAGATACTTTAAGTAGTCAAATAATTCTGTCAAATGACAAAAGGTTTTCTTCCAAATATACCTTGTTCAATTAACAAGAGAAATCAAAGGGAGAAATGTTACTCAATTAATAATTGCCATGATATTTGACATTAAGTATTAACTGTAGCATAGTATTACTATGGAATATTAAGAATGTAGTAAAAAAGGAAAAAATCTACTGACCTAGAAAGATATACATGATATATAACTCTTAAGTAGTAATCTCCAATCCATTATGTTTGGCAAGATTTATTTTCATTTTTAAAAATATAAAATGTATATTTTATTAATGGTAGTTATAAAGAGTGAAATTTGAAAAGTAGAAATTCTCAATTCTTTGAGAATTCTTTGAGAAATTAATTCTTTGAGTTTTCATCATAGAGGTATGTAAACGAGTTCTTTTTTTTTGTAGAACTTAATTTTTTAAAAATACAATTTTCAAGTAATAAAATTAACATCTACTATAGAACCTTGAAAACTAGAAAACCTGAAATGGCCAACAATTATATAACTAAGTGATTTGATTATCAGAATAAGTCATTTGTTTCATTATCTTCTTGGGTTTTTTATATCAGTAATTCTGAACTCTCGCAAGCATCAGAAATAGTTAAGTGACTTGTTGATACATGGGTTGCCAGTTCCAAGCCACAGAGTTTCTGATACAGTAAATCGGAGGCAGGGTCCAAAATTCTGTAGTTCTTGCAAGATTACAAGTGATGTTAATGTTGCTGATTGATATACTATGAGCATTTTGTATTTAACACTACATTTTCTTGTTCTATTAACATCAATTCATAACTGTTTCTCATGACATTAATATTTTGGAAAATATTTAAATTGCTTAATATTCTTTCATATGAATAATCTACAGTTTAACTCAGCTTTTTGATTTGTTGAATGTCTTTTAATTATCATAAATTATTTTTTTAAAAAAACTCCTATATTAGATCTCGATTTCTGCTGGATAATTTTGTAGCAGTACTGTATTATAGATCATAAACAGTTTAGTTTTTTGTTATATATGCCAAACATTTTGCCAGAAAGTTCATACTAATCTATAATAGCAATATATGACAATAGCTACTTTTCCACACCATGCTAGTAAACCCACAGTTCTTAATTCAGCTAAATGTTTAAAGTGTTTCTTACAAATATATTTTGTTCTACTTAGAAAGGAAAAGATTTCTCTCAATTTACAGATAATTTTTATGATATGTGCCTAATCTATAAACCAGTGTCAATATTTATTGTGCCATAGGTTAAATTCATGATAGTTCTTTTAAGCCACAGTTACAGAGAGCAAAAATCCCTATTTTGGACCTGTTAGAAAGCACATGGAAAGAAAACAGACCAAAGGAATGCACTAAACTGCTGAAAACAATTCTTACCAGTTTCTAGAATTTTTTTTTTTCTATCCTACAATTCTCACATTTTAAAGTTGATGCCCTAGTGTGAATGTGAATAACACCAGGCCCATAATAACTTTCTCTGAGACTTTGAAACCATCCAACTCTTCGTACTGACAGGTTCGCCCTATCTTCTGATAAGTACTAACTTCTCTCCTGTCTAGAGATTCTTGCCATAAAGAATCTTTCCCATGTATTTCATGTAAAAAGAGAAAGACATTTATATCTCAAATACTTGTAACCAATTTTAAGACTACCCCAGGATTCTCTTCTTTGACAAGTTCCTTTCATATATTACCTGGTCATCTGGGGTAAATTTACTCCTCACTATGGTTAAGTTTCCTCATGGAAAAATGAGACAATAATCCTATAAAACTGGAATCTTGCCAATAGTCCATACAACATTGTATTTAATTCACACTGAACATGATAGGCACTGAATAAATTACCATGATTCTCTATTTTATTATTATTATACTTTCATCTACCAGCACTTGGAATACAGTATCAAGAAATGAATGGATAAATGAATACAGATATAAATGGGTAACAACTTCCAATGCAAAAATCAAACCAGTTCTAGGATGCTCTCCTAGGTCCTTCGACCAGTACAACACAGTGTAATATATTATTTCTCTTCCATTTCTAACTGAACTCTCAAATGAAAAGTCTCTGCTCACATTTATTTCATATGGCACAACAAAGCATCCCCTCAGAAGGAAGCAGGAAGGATAAAAAGGGAACTGAGTGTCTGCAAAGAGAAAGACTTCATCAGAAATGCCACCATATTTAACCAGTCTTCTTTCTGGATGAGCTGAGTACTTTGCTGTGATGTTTTTTGATGTGAGTTCTGGTCTTTCCTCAGTAAGTGGCATTTCAAAGCTGACAGCTCCAGCTGTCCACCCTTCCTCCCTCCACTGATTCATGCCCAACAGATGGTGCAAATGGCCTGGCATAGATTCACTGGATCAGTGTTAAGGGAAAAGCCTTGCCAGACGGCTGGCTGATGGTTTCTTTGAAGTTGTTCGTTCTGGCAACAATGAATGGCTAATAGCACTGCCTTGGCCAAACAAAAAGATAGGAAACTGAAGTTTGAGAGAAATTTGGAATATGGGGCTTCATATCTTTTATGGTATCTGCAATTGTTTTCTGCTAGTAATATCCTTTTCCTCATTAATATTATCTTTTAGAGCTATGTCATTCTCTCATGTGAGATTCATGCCGAAATTAAAACAAGTTCGTTAATACTGCTCAGATGACAGAAGTAAGAACACTGGGCTATAAGGTAGTCTCTTTTGTCAGTTCTGCCTTTAAACTACCTAAGACACTGGTATGCTTTGACCTTTAGATTCCGCATCTTTAAAAACGGAAATAAAAATTTCTTGTGTAGCTCACAAGGTAATTTTGAGAAACAGATAAAATAATGGATTTATGTGTGTTACTTAGTGTTACGTTTTAAAGAGATGTTATGAAAAACACCATACTGACATTCTACAAGCAGACATAAAGTCATAAATGAGTATGGATTTACACCAACGTATACACTTCTCCCACACGATGAGCACTGTGAGACTAAGGTAAGAGTGGAGGATAATGAGCTTCATGGAATCAGAGACTATCTTATTTACCAACTCAGAACCATACCTTAAAACAACACTAGTTCCACAATCTAGTTTAAGGACATTAAAATGTCCTTAAATATACACTGTTTTATATAATGTGAACATTATTCACATTTTGGAAATTATTATGAATTTTTTTAATTTGTAATACCATTAAGCCAGTCATTACCATCCCAAATAATAAATCCTAACACAGTCTTATAAATATATTACAGTCAACAATTATAGATAGAAGTCTTTCCCCTTGAGTAGATTATAGCTTCCAGAACCAGATATTTTGACAAATTCATGTCCACATCCTCAATTCACAGTCAGTTTGAAATAGTACAGCTAATTAATTGTATATGGAATTCAATACAGAAGTACAATCCATATGACTTTTCTACATGAAGCAATTTCTAATTTTATATGACTAGCTGAGAAATAGCACTATTGAAAGAATTTTATTTTTTAAATCCATTGAGTTGTGTTTCCAACAAAACATCACCTTGGGAGGTATAAAGGGGACTTGAATCTCTTTTCTGTTTACTAAAATATGTTTGAAAAATTGTTAACATTTTCCCTTCCTACTATCCATTAAAAATTCATTGGTGGGTGGTGCTGGAAGCCAGCTCCAGCTAAGGCCAGGGTCTCCACAGGAAGAGACGGCATCGATGATTTAAAGGGGATATGAGGAGTCACTAGTCACTTGATCAGAGTATAGCAAAACGTTCTACTGATGGTCTCAGCAGGCCTTGATTTATATGTTACAAGCAAGCAGAGAGATTACATCATCATGTGCATAGAGCAGAATGATAACAAGACATTTTTTTCTTAAGTACAGCTCGGTACTTAACCTCCGATCAAGATTTAGAATGCATACTGTTTTGCAAGACGACATGTTTCTATCAGCATGGCATGTTTCAATCAGCACAATAGTTTTTTAATATTAAGGCAGGCATAACAACTTCATGCAGTCATAACTAATTATTTTGTTTTTACTCTAAGTATAAGACAGACTACTAACCACAATGTCTAGAATTAAACTAATGTCAACATTTTTTGTTATTAGGGAGACTTTTTATATATGATTATGGTTTAAAACAGAGGCAGAGAAGAGGGGTTGGTAGGGTTTATGTGACTCATTTATCACTCGGGAGCTACAGAGCCTTCCACAATGGGCCAAGTTACAGAGGTCTTTCTTCGGTTCCCAAGGCCAGTTTCCCATAGTGAATGTTTAAGTCTGGGAAATTATCTAATAACTAATTTTTGAGTTTGTAAAACAATCACATTCCAATTGCACTTTACACTGCCTGGTTTGGCAGTATTGGTTTTTAGAATTTGTGCTACAATATTTGCCAATCATTAGTTCATCATCAAAATGCATAGCATCCAATTATTTTGTTTAGCAAAACAGTCAATTTTATAACCACCCCATGAATGTTTTTTTCAGTAAGCACATGTCATGAAATCACAGATTTACAATTTAGCCAAGAAAAAAGGAGTCCAGCAAGGGCCAACCTTTGGAGCCTCCTGATCTTTCAGGAGTGTCCCTCCTACCTGGACTTTTGTCAGGCGGCATGAGCAGCTGGACCGCACCAGGGTGGGCAGAGAATATTGAATTCAAATGTTATTAAGCTGAAACTGACTTTCAATAATTTTACTTAGGTCTTATCTTGTATGTGGTATTATCAAGATGATCAGAAACTGAAGGTAGTATGTTGTTGGCATTCCTCTGACTTTCAAATAAATTTGAATATGCACCACAAACTAGCCCGTTGGCTTACAAAAGAAGATAAAAACTTCCCAAAGCCAGATATTAAATGGGAAAAAAGGTCGTATTAGGTATTCATTAACGTTTACTCAGAAAGAGAGAAGTCACTTCAGACATTATGAGCTCATGGGAGATTCGAGTTTCAGGGTTGCAAGGAATTGCCACCAGTGATCTTATCTGCGATATTATCAAAGGGTAGATTTTGAGGATGGTGCCCCCAAATTACAGACAAAACCTACTTCAGCCATCTGTTAATGTTTATATGTACTAAAATTGACATATTTGGAGAATAATAATTTCTCCTCTTCCCCATTTCAAACCTTCATGAATACCTCAAACTGCCACAAATAAGCAGGTAATAGTTCTGGAACTGCATCTCCAGACTGCACAAGAGGTGTCCACAAAAGAAGAAACTTGACTATCACTTCTCCTTCTAGAGTCAATAGAGTCAGATCAAAGAGCACAAGACAACTGCACCATAAACTCTGATTTATACACTCTTTGAAGTCACTGAAAATCCTTGTAAGATTTCTGGCTATTCCAGGAAAGAAGATTAAAGAGAATTCAGCAACAACTGTTCTATTCCTTTGTTTATTCCTACCTTTAAACAAACAAACAAAAAAAGCTCCTTCCCTCTATCATGTGATGCCTTAGCAGGAAAAAAAAATAATTATTTTTAAATAGTGGGGACTTCATGCCTGGAACTTTGCTAAGGACATCATTTGTAATTTATTAAATCCTCACACTTTTTATTTCATTCTATTTTACAGCTAAAAAATTGAGATTCAGGGCAGTTAAGAAGTAGTCCATGTCCCATAGCTCACTAGTGCCTGACATACCCGCAGTATATCTGATTCCAAAGTGTTTTGCTTTTTCAGCTGCATAAGGAATAAGGTAAGGTAGCATATTCTGAGGGTCAAATAATCACTATAAGGAAATAAATACCAAAGACTTCAAAGGGATGAACAACAAAAGGAAGTTCCTATGGCATGAGCATAATCACTGATTTTTTTTTTTTAATAAAGAACCATATTATTATTCTGTGAGAATTTGCATTTTTAACAATCACAATAGTATATCCATCTCACAAAAAAAAAACATTTGAAACCCTAGAAAACTCAAGAAAAATGTTTTCTACCTACAATCTGCAGAATAAACATATTGGTCTTAATTTGTACTTTTTAGGGCAATTTAAAACTTTAAACATGCCTGGAACTCATTGACTTGGGGCATAAAGATTTAAACTACAGTTAAAAATGTTTCTCAGGAACTTCAATTAACCAGTATCAATTTGTTGCTCCCTGATCTAACCTTCAGGAAAAAAAAGAGTACTTAAAAAACACTTTAGCAAGGACTGTCCATTCGTTGCCTAATGCCATCTGGAAACATAATGGCTCAATCCCTTTTGCCCTCTGACAAATAGAGCAAGCTTCCTTGCTATAAAGAGCACTTTAATTCCCTATGACATTTTTATTAGAGATTTCTTTTGTGTCAGAACTCACTTGTAGTAATACATATGTAATTTGGAAGACCCAAATGGAAAATCTGGTATCTGAACTACCCTCCTTACTAGAAGAAATGTTGAACATACAAAATATTAAGGCAAACAACCATATTTGTCAACTTGCTTTTTTGACATCAAAAGTGAAATTTCAAATTAGTTGCCAGAATATTAAGAATAGGTAACAAATAATATTAAAGAATAAATTTAATGAGATGAACACTAATAATACTGTTTTTATGTTCTCAAAATAATGTAAAATGTAAAATATCAAAAGTTTGAATACTTCCTGACTTGAAATTGAATCATTGTAAAACCTCTGGAAATTGCAAAACAAATATTTCTCTTTTTTATTGAAATTTGCAGAAAATAATAGGCATTAATTTTAGATTAACTTGTTATGGGGAAGGCAACAAGGCTGAGCCAGGAAGAAAGGGCTTTCATTACATGTCTTTTTGAATGAACTACAACACAGGCTAACACCTAAATCATTATCACTGAGGTAATAAGTCATAGGATTTCTATATAGGAATTGAATGGCTTCTCTAGATCTGATCTTGATAAAGAATATCAAAATTAGCTAATTTTACATTTTGGGGTTTATATTTCATTAGCTCACATTGTAGAAATTTTAAATAGATTTTTGTTTTAAAATGCAATGTTGTTCATTTTCCTATAATTTAGTCATACCTTAAATATACAAAGGGGTATCCTTATTTTCCGCATTTCATAGAAAGAAATGCTTCAGACTGCAGTATCACTGCTGGGATGTTATAGGGTCCATAAATCATACCTCTGTATCCCCTTGTTGGATTCAGAGTCAATTAAAAATAAAACACAGGAGATAGGCAGATAGAGATATAAATGACAACCTTGTGTCTGATCAAACCGACTAGAGTGGCTCTAAATAAATCTCCACCCAAAAGTTTCCCAACATTCCACCCCTGAGGAAGACAGACACACACTCAGTGACAGTCAGGCCTGCAGGCTTCTCCCAGGCTGGGAGTTCACTTGAGTATAAGAAAAAGGAGGAGGAAAGTAGAGTACTTTTAAAAATAGTAGTGTACTTTTAAAAATAGAAAAAAATCCGGCTTTCTCCATTCTTTCTCCCTAATCCACCATCTAGAGGGTGTGTGATAGGCCAGGATGAGAGTCAACAGTACTTATACTGGCAGATATCTCCCATGTGGAAATTGTGACTAGTAAAATAATACTCTCCAATCCCAAATGTCACACAGAAATAAGGAATCAATGAGGGTATGTGGCATATCATTTCACAATCTGCATTTATCCTCCCTCACTTTTTTAAATATGTCTTTTCCTGCAAGCAGTGCATCAAAATAATTTGTATTCCATTTTATAAAATGTCTCCTCCTCTTTCTCATTTTACTGTTCTGAGCCTGAGGATAATAAAGGCATATAGCTAGTACTTCACAGAGAAAACATGCCTAAGAATGGACGAATATTAGATAGATGGGATGGATGGATAGCGATAAATGCACACTATTTTGAGAAAATATTGCATTTAGTCTAATCATCTTTTGTATTATGAAATAAGAAAGGTTATAGTCTAAATAATGCATACTAACAAAATTAGTTACAAAGTAATTGTTCATCCACATTTAATGGTTATTTGTCTTCTTTAAATCTTTTTATGCATCACAACTTACATCCTTGGATGCAGAATGCAGTTTTCTATACCCTTTGGGACCTACTATTTCCTGCCTGTTTCATCTGGTCACGCATTTTGATTGTCCCATCATTGTGAATAATTGGGCTCACATGAAACTGATAGCACAGGGATTTTGGATTTTTGCATTTATGAAGATCCAAAATAGTTACAATTAAATATTTGGAAGAAACTGAAACTAATTTTAAATAACCATTATTGTGATAGGAGAGGGGTTCTAGCATACCAATTTTAGGAAATACAAAATGAGTTATCTAATCTCCTTAATTATGTAAAGAGTATTTTAAAATATTCAACATTAAATTTTAAATGATTATTCAGTAACATCAAATATTCATTATATAATCACTATTTAATCATTGTTCATAGTTTTTAACCCATTGCAATTCAAATTGAAGTTAAAAAAAAATGATTTGATTTGCAGTTTAACCTAAACATTCTTCAGGGGCCACAAATCATGCTGTCTAGAAAATAGTAAGGAAAAATAAGAGGTACTGTTTTTATTTCCTGTTTACTTCCCTTAGTGTTCTTTAAAGGGTAAGGATATAAAGCACTGTTATCCAAAATATACAAAGAACTCTTAAAATTGAATAGGAAAACAACATGGTAAAACATGGGCCAAAGACCTTACAGACATCTCAACAATTATACAGTCAACAAGTAACCATATGAAAAATATGCTCTGTACTACCTGTTTTCAGAGAAAAACAAATTAAAGCAACAATGAGATATACCCATAGACCTGTTAAAAGAGCCTAAATCTGTCACATTGACAACACTAAACACTGAAAAGAATGTGGAACTATAGGAACTTTAATTCATTGATGGTGGAAAAGAAAAATGGTGTATCCACTTTGGAAGACAGTTGGGTGGTTCTCATAAAATTAAACATACTCTTACTGTACAATTCAGTAGTCACACCCTTTGCTATTTACCTAAAGGAGGTAAAAGTTATAATCACACAGAAACCTGCACATATTTACAGTGGCTTTCCTCACAATTGTCAAAGTTTGAAAGCAACCAAGATGAGCTTAGTAGGTGAATTAGTTGTGGTACATCTAGACAATGCATGAAAGCTATCAAGCCACAAAGAAAAATGAATCTTAAATTCATATTAGTAGATGAAATAACCAAACTTAAAAAGCTACATCCTAGATAATTCCAAATGTCTAACATTTTGGAAAAGGCAAAACTATGGAGACAATAAGAATAGTGGTTCCTAGGGGTAGAGCAGGTGAATAGGCAGCATAAGAGGATTTTTAAAGCAGTTAAAATAATTTTTAAGATATTAAAATCATGGACCTCTGCCCTACATTTGTCCGAAATGAATTTACAACACCAAGTACCTATAGTACTCAACAACAGTGGACCCTAAAGCAAACTATAAACTTTGATTATGATATGTCAATATAGATTCATCTTTAATTAATTTTTAAAGTACTATTTTTGTAGTTTAGTCTATTATATTCATCACTGGTGGGTGCTATTAATAATCAGGGTGGGTATGTTTGTGTGGAGTTAGAAGGTATATAAACAATCTCTTTGTTCCTCATTATTTTGCTGTAAACTTAAAACATCCAAAAAATAAAATATTAAAAAAAATTATGTCCTTTCTCCATCCTTCTTAATGCTGAGTCTCCATTCACATGGAATTCCTTTGGATGTGTCTTAGTTCAGATTGCTATAAGAGGATACCATACGTTAGGTGGCTTAAATACAGTAATTTATTTCTCATTGTTATGAAGGCTGGGAAGTCTGAAGTCAGAATGCCAGCCAGCCTGCTTGGATTTTGATAAGGGTCCTCTTTCTGGTTTGCTGATGGCCCTCTTCTCCTTCAGTACTCACTTTGTAGAAAGAAGAGGGAAAAGTAAACTCTCTCCTATTTTCTCCTAAGAATACTAATCCCATCGTGAGGATTCCCTCATGATCTCTTTATCATGGAGGTACCAACTCTAAATAACAAACAAGAGGAGTTAGACTTTCAATATGTGAATTTTGGAAGGACACAAGTGGCACCAAAATCTATATCAGGTGTTCTTGGTGACTGAAGTATCTCCCAACCTATCACAAATAAGATGAAATTAGGCGATGTCCTATCTGTAGCTCTGTTTCCATCATTGATCCCTACAGGTGGACAGTTAGAAAGTGATATATTGCATGTCTTTTCTACAAACTGCCACAAGATGTGTCCAGAAAGCCTCACCTGACACAGGGCCAGTTGGAAAGACTTGCCAAATGAATGGAAAGCAGGTGAATAGAGCATGAAAACCCTTCCTAAGATGATGAAAAAATAAAAGTGGAATAGCAGTTAGAAATGAAAAAAACAGAACTATTACTAAAGTCTCATTAAATAATAGCCTTGGAAAAAAAAAAAACAAACCTGAATCAGTGGCTTTGTATTATAATGGAAAGATAACATAGAATGTGAAGTCATACAGACCAGGAAATAAGCTTCAGGTCCTATCCTAATATAACTGTGTCGCATAGGACAAATTTCTTAAGTTCTCAATTTCTCAAGCGAAAAAACATATTAACAATAATTTTATGGTTGTGGTGAAGAGAAGTGTAATTTGCCTGGGATGTCAAATTGTTTAATAAGCAACCCCTTTAACTACCAATGTTCTTGTCATGTTAATAGATTTTATAATTGATATAAAAAGCCACTAGCTCCCCATTTCTTCAAATTTAGCAGTGCAAGTAGCTCTACTTGAAAGACCAGAGTAAATTAGATGTAGAGAAGGAATGCATACCAAAATAAGGACCCATAGGTGTGGCCGTGCTCTATGTCAAGAGGTATTTTATCACCACCATCATTTTAAAATGCAGATGTGAGGTGATTAAAAAAACCTGATTTTTAGGTTAAATTCCCTAACAATTTAAATTATTCACCTCATTATAGCCTATGCCCATTAAAACCTTCCACTAACCACCACCCCCACACTGATTACTATCACTCATAAGAGGAAGATGTAGGAAACCAGAGGATATAAACCACTAGTCAAAGTCACACAGCATCATTTTCATACCTCCTTTAAAAAAAATAAAAGTATACATTTTTCACTTTTTCAAGAACATTTGCTCCCTTCTAACTTATTTTGACTTGTGTATCTAATTCTTGACTCTACGTGGCTTTCTTTCAAAATCTAAACTACCATGAACAAAGTCTATTTACCTTTGAAAGTCCCTGATGGGAAGAAAGGGGGAAAAAAGAATAGTAGAAAATTTAATGCATACATGTTGCAGGGTTTCTATAATTTCTATTTCTACCTCTTAGTCAATACTCCTGGTCTCTCTTTAGTGTCTAGAGGCTCCACTCATAATTCTTGGGGTATGTTTCCGCAAATTAATGTGATAAGACAGAGTCACATTTATGTCATGTCACAGCTCAAGAACATTCTGTTTCCTAATTCTTCCCCAAAGGAAAAAATATCAGTAATAGCTTTCTGGGGGTGAGGGCGGGAGGAATAGCTAAACAATGTTGGAATTGCTTCCTAGACTCTTTTTCCATTCAGTGTAATGTTTATGTTTTCTTCAATGTACATATTAAAAATCCACCCTGCCACTTACTAATTCAAAGAGTTAAAAAGACAGGACTGCAACAAAAGGCATATACCTCCATTTCCACCACACACCAGGAAGTCATTCTACTCCTCAACAGAAAGTTCATTAATAGTCTATTAAAATTATTACACACATAGAAAAAATGATTGTATAATTCAAAGGATATCAGCTTCTGCAGTTCACTGTTCACTTATTATTATCACAGATCAACATGGTGTTCAGTGCCCTCAATTTCCAAGATGAACAAACAATCTCTTGTCAAGAATAAAAAGACATCTGTCAAGGGAAGTAATTTTCTTTTCTCAAAAAAATTTTACTAAATGTAAAGAGCTGTTCTTACTTTCTCTTTATTGGCCAATACTGAGAGAAAATTCATGACAACCAGTTTCAAACCACCCAAATAAGAATGATGCCCTCAAAGAATTCTTATAATGTTATAGTGGATAGTAACTTTCCAGAATTGCTTCCCTTTCATAATCATACTATGTAACAGCTCCCATACACCCAGATACAACACATAAAATGTAAACAAAATATGAGGCCCAAGATTTGGAAGGTCTAAAGTACTTTGTCTTAACAGTCTCCCATTTTGTAATGATTCTCCTATAGGTACGGGATAACTAGATATAAATAACTATATCCATGTGTTATTTTAAGAAAGATATGTAAAAGCACCACGTTATCCCTCAGAACAGCTTGTCAATAGCCATGTTTTTTTTTTTTTTACTTCAAGGCAAAGACATATACTTAATAAATTAGTTGGGAAAATGTCTTCATCAAAAATTATAAAGAGCCTGGCAAGGGCCCTTAAAACCCCCATTTCACATTCAATTCTAGAGTTCACTAATGATTTGACTAAATGATAAGTGACTGCATAATAAAGTAACATAATAATATGCCTTTTAAATGAGCAAGTAATTGAAATTTCAAGGGGAAAGATTTCTGTTTGGCTGATAAAAGCTAAAGTTTGAAGGGATAGCTAACATAACATTTTAGAAGGATCAGTAAAACACAACCTAAGAGCAAACAATCAATATACAGGATATTCCAAGAGATAAACACTGCAGCCAGTGAAGATACAATGGCACAGAAACCACATGAGTAAGAGGGGCTGCACTTGTGGCAAGGCAGTACAGGATGGGCAGCAATGCCCCTTCCAGGGTAGCAATTTGGTGTCGAACCAGGTCAGAAGTGATGGAAAATCATTATCACTGCATGGCCAGTTTTTCAACTGTCTTATTTTTGATGTGAGAAAGGTATCTGAGGCCTAGACTTGTTAACTAATGTTTTACTCCAAGCATCAGATGCTAATTTGCTGATCCAGAACTGCCAGCACAGCATAGTTGCTTCTCACTTCAGTTACCTGGTCTGATGGTTAGAAAACAAACCAGACTCCAACCATCTGTTTCATTTCTGATATGAAAGTTATTGTCTAAAGAAAAAAATAACATGATATGCATTTGAATTGAACTCTTGCTTGTATTTAAAAAAATAAGACTCCTTGGAATAGAAGTAGTTTTTAAGGAAGAAGAAAAGCACTAATTCAGCTTTAAGTAATCTGTTAGTTGATTGTCTATGAAAGGCATTCATCAGGAAAATTTAACTAATTCACATCTTTTATGCTTTCTGAGATTACTAATCACCAATATTCTTGAGTTTTATTGAGCTCACAAATTCAGAAACATGATAAATTCATAATTTATTCTTAAATTCCTCATATATACCTTATAAAAAGACAGGTACCTCACATCAATCAGGTTACCTCTCAATAGTTTATATCTTTTAATAGTCTGTACGGATAGTAATATTTTTTTTTCTTATAGGACATAAAGTCATTGCACAGTATGCCTTAAACAATTGCTTAAGAATATGAGAGTTCCCTCAAAGAAATGTTATGAAAATATATACCAAACTTATTTCCTATTCAAAGTTATTTCCTATTTAAAGTTTTATTAAGCACTTTAAATCTAGAAGCTAATACCACATATAATGTATATTCCTGAATCCTCTCTCCTGTACTGGGTGACCTCTAACATTATTTTAGAAGGAAACACATTTTTAAATAGTGCTGTGAACTATTTTTAACTATATAAAACCTGCAAAGAACTTTGGTTTGGTAAATAAACAATGATTTAGGAGTACATGTATTCCAACTATCAAAGTAGGTTTAAGCTATTAACTATTCTGTAATATGTGGTTTGAGATACTCAAAAGCAATGTGCAACACTTTCACTTTACCATGTTGTTTTGGAGACAATATCATAGAAGTGGTAAAGTTGATCTTACATATTGTTTACAATTTTTGGTTTTAAAGTAAGCATGGGTCAGCTAGAGCTCTACCACATAAGACTGTGAACTTGAGTCTCAATTTTATGACTAGGATATTCGAAAAATCCTTTTTTATGTTTTTGCTGCAAAGATTATGCTAAATACTATTTTCTGTATTCTTATAGTAAATAGTCAATAAATATTAGGTATGAAAATTGTGATTAATATTAAACAGGGCAGTGATGACAGCAAAGTGACAGAATGGGGAATTCCCAGTGTTCTTTCCTCAACAGAAACACTGATTTATCAACTATCCACAAATGAGTATGAGCACTCCAGAATCCAGGTTAGGTGTTACCAAACCCCAGGGGAACACAGAAGTGGGGCATGGGAAATGTTAAGAAGGAAAGTTTTTATTTATCTAGTCACCCCTCCCTCAACTTAGTAAAACACAATTCTCTGAGAGATCCCCTATCTAAAACACAAGGTAGGTCATGGTGATTAAGGTAATAATACTGAAACATACTTGACTGTTGCTAAGAAAGCAACTCTTAAATGTTCTCAGCACAAAAAAGACATGAAAGTTATGTGTGGAGGGAGGGTTAGCTAACACTAAGATGGTCACTATTTTGCAAAATATGTCTGCATCAGATCAATACATTTACACCTTTAACTTATAAAGTATCATATATCAATTACAACTCAGTCAGGTGGTAAAAAAAAAAACAGTTTAAAAATATATTCAAGATATAAACCTAAAATATGAAATCTAAAGTAAGGCAAAAGTCTCTTGTCACTGGTCTTGGCAATAAATTTTTTAACATGAGATCAAAAGTACAGCCAACAAAACTAAAAATAAACAGGATTATTCAAACTAAAAGAACACTTATGCAAAGGAAAAAATCAGCAAAATGAAAAGGCAACCTATAAAATGGGAAAAATATATGCAAATTATACAAAATATATAAGGAACTAGGGACAGGAAGAAATGAAAAATACAAAGTCTTATTTATACAAGATGAGTAAGTTAGTAAAACTAACTTGTCAGCATGGTAACTACAGTTAACAGTACTATGTTGTATATTTGAAATGTACTAAGAGGGCAGATCTAAAGCATATCACCTCCTGAAAGACAGAGAATGGTAACAATGAATTGATGGATACAAATTAGTTTTATTGTGATAATTTCAATACAAATATATACATATTTTACAAAGATCAGCAGATTCCATATATCTGATAAGAGGTTGCTATCCAAATTATGTATGAACCTCCTACAACTTAAAAGCAAAAAAACAACTCATTTCAAAAACTGCTGAAGGAACTGACTAGACATTTCTTTAAAAAAGACATATAAGTTGGGGCCTCTCTGGTGGTACAAGGTGTTAATCACCACACTATGAAGCATCCACAGCCACTGCAGCTGGAGTTTGATCCCTGCCACTAACCAAGGAGGTGATCCACATGGCACAGCAGACATCTCCTGCCTTGCCCGCTGCTCCCCTCAGCAGTGTATTTCAGTCAGTTTGCCTGTTCTATTCCCCATTCTGTCTCTGGTGAATCCTCTCACTCCCCAACACCTCTGGCCCATACCCCAGTTCTTGTATGCATAAATAGACCTTTACAAAAAAAAAAAAAAGCATGATGCATGAAAAGGTACCCAATACCACTTATCACTAGGGAAATGCAAATCAAAACCATGAGGTGATCATCTCAAGTCAATTAGAAAGAGTCCTCAAAAAAACAAAGATAACTAGTAGTTACAAGAATGTAGGGAAAAGAAGAGCCTTTTACCCTATTGATGGGTAAACTGCATATTCTTCAGGAAGAAAAAGAATACAAAAGGATAAAACTAGACCATGATCCAACACCATCTACAAATATTAATTCAAAATAAAGTCATGACTTGAATGTGAGAGCTGAAACCATCAAGTACATAGAAGAAATCAGAAGTAACATGCTCCTTGACATTAGCCATACAGAGACCTTGAGATACTCAACTGAAAAAAAAAAAAAAAGGGAAACAAAAAAAAAAGAAAATAGCACTACATCAAACTAAAAATCTTGCACACAGTAAGGAAAAAAATACTATCATCCAAGTGAAAAAGACATCCTCTGAATGCGACAGGATATTTGCACATTGAATGAATGACAAGGACTAATATCCAAAATATACAGAGAACTCACAAAGCTCAACAACAAAAAACAAACAACCTAAATAAAAAATAAACAGACACCTGAAGAGACACTTCTTAAAGACTCAACAGACAAGTCCTAAAGAAGCTATGCAGATGGTCAACTGGTACATGAAAAGATGTTCATTAACAATTATTAGGGAAATGTAAAATGTAAAATCATTTTCTTTAAAATCAAGAATGACAAAAATGGTATTAGGATAACTATATAAATAGTAACAACAAACTACAGGCAATTGTTTATTAATAATAGTATCAAAGTGTTGCTGGAAATTAAGATAAAATTACTTTAAATAAAAATATAGATGTTTTGGGGCCTCCCTGGTGGCACAGGAGTTTGTCTCAGCACTATCAAGCTATTTGCCAGCCACTTAGGCCTGAGGGCCTAAGTTCAATCCTGGCCTCCATTCACCCCATACCTCTGGTCTACACCCCAGTTCTTGTATGCATAAATAAAAATAAAAATGTATAGAGAAGTTTTATTTCTATGTAGCAAGATAAATAAAAAATTATATTAAATATTTTTCTGAGCAAACAAAAATTTCAAGCACCTAGAAATAAATCTATGTTCTCAAGAGTTGTAAAGTTAAGAAGTCCGATGAGGGCCTCCCTGGTGGCACAGTGGGTTAAGCAACGCACTATGAAGCAAACCACAGCTACTGCAGCATGATTTCCATCCCTGCCACCAGCAAGGGAGGGGACCCACATGGTGCAGCAGACCTCTCCAGCCTTGCCTGCTGCTCCCCTCAGCAGTGTCTTTCAGTATATTTGCCTATTCTGCTCCCCACTCTGTCTCTGGTGAATCCTCTCACCACCCTGGACTCTGGCCTGTACCCCAGGTCTTGTATGTATAAATAAATGAATCTTAAAAAAAGAAGTCAGATGAAACTATGTATTGGCAGGATCTACATTAACAAAAATTCTCATCCATTGCTAGTAGAATGGTAAACTAAAACACCTGAAAGTCTGACATTATCTAATAAAGCAGCAGTTCAATGTCTTTGTGCCAAGTATAAAGATGTCATGTGTTTTGCATCCTAGTTAAGTTATTAGCATTACTATGCTGTCATCGTCTCATCTGTAAATTGATAATACTAGTGCATACCTCACAGGCTTGAGCTGATATTTAAATGAGTTGATATATGTAAAGCTTGGAATAGCACTGCCATATAGTATTATAGCTTTAGCAGTTGTTCTTACAAAAAATAAGCATAATTTTTAAAAACTGAAATACTACAAATATTTATCACTAGTAAACTGGATTATCAATCATGGTGTGCATGAGTATAAAGATGCATATGCATACTTCCAAAAACAAACGGGTTACTCCATGACAGTAGTTATCAATAAGCTTTTTCATTAAGAAGAAAAAAACACATAATTAGCAACTCACAGGAGAACACAAACAAAATTTCATAATGGTACACAATATGATTCATTTTTTAAAAGGCACAGTGGTATATTACTTAAGGAGACATTATGTTTCATAAAATTGGAAAGCAAAGAGAGAACGATTAGCAGATTCAGAATTTCAGAATGGTGATCCCTGTTTGGAAGCTAAGAGATACATGGAAGCCAAGGAAGTTATCCAGGAGTTTCTATGGTGCTAATAATCTATATCTTAGTCTGGGTAATGGGAAAAGTAGAGATTTAATTTCCAAAATATACACATACCTCTTAACACATTTTATTGTCTAAATTTCATAAAAGGATTTTTTCCACTGTGAAATATTTGGGTTATAAATAGTGCTTAACTTTTAATTACTTATCACTTGCCTTATGAAGAAGGAAATTATTTCCTCTTTCAAATACTTCTTTAAAAACATGGTCCCAAGTATAGGGTTTTATCCTACCCTGAAGAAACTAAGATGTAAAAAAATCTTAGATGCCATGTTTCCCATTACCCCTATTTTTGACAACTATAAAGGAGTGTTTTTTAAAAACCAATTCAAGGGCCTCCCTGGTGGTAAAAGGGGTTAAGTCTCAACACCATGAAGCTATCCACAGCCTCTATAGCACAAGTTTGTTCCCCAGCCAGGGAGCTGACCCACATGGTGCAGCGGACCTTTCCTGTCTAGACCGCTGCTCTCCTCAGCAGTGTGTTTCAGTAGATCCGCCTGTTCTGTTTCCCACTCTGTCTCTGGTGAATCGTCTCACCTTCTCCCCACCTGCCTCTGAACCTCTGATCTGTACCCCAATTCTTGTATGCATAAATAAATATTTTTAAAAAGCTGATTCTAAACAATCTGGTGATGCAATGTCTGACCTAAACAAATCATTTTTGTTACACACACGTTTTCTTACCAGCACTTTCTGAAATAAGTTTGGAGCAGCAGTAAAAGTAAAGGAAGGAGATAGAGATGAAGGTAGAATTATAAGCACTAGAAAAACATTAAATTTTAATGCCACATCAGCCTCAAAGATTTATCTATCCTTAGTAATTACCACTAAAATCACAGCATCTATAACAGAAAACAAACCCTGGTAACATTAAGGCTGAAGTCATTATTTTAAGTCTCCTCTTTTCCCTCTGCAGAGTGATAGGTCACATGTGAGGTGAGACAGCAGCACACACAGCACTGCCGGGGAGCTTTCATGATCCACAGATTGAGCTGCTGGATGGGGAGTTTCTAACAGAGAGAGTCGGAATAAAAATGAGGGGAAAGTAGGAGAATGGCATTTTTAAAATGCTTATTAGATGTGACATAAAAAATGTATTCTCAGGCCTGTATTACAAAGATTTTACTCATAATTCCAGGGTAAAAAATGTTAAGCATGACTGCACAGAAATGATAAGGCACTGATTTATGTACAGACTAGGGGAGACAATTTTTTAGTCAGACTATTCTATCATACATTATAAAATGGCTTTTCCTTTTTACTGTTTAGTTCAATAAATCTTCTTGTCTACTAATCTGCAAATTGCTGGCTCAAGCTACAGGCCATGATATTCTCATTGAATTAAAGTTTATGGGAAAGGCTCCTGGCATGAACCAAAATCCTACACAGCACACATTTTTCTGTCCCCTGTAGACCAACTGCAAAAAGATATTACTGTGTTTACTTAGTATAACATGCTATGAAATTTCCATTAATGTTTATTAATGGAATAATGAGGACTCAAAGTCTTTCAAAAGCTTTAAAAAGTTTTGCACTTTTAAATTAGCCACTCTTCACTCAGGACAGATAAAAGGAATAATGAACAAACAAACAAAGTGTTAAAAAGATAATATCTAGATAAAATAATAGTAACTATAGTGTCGAATTTACAAAGTTAAGAAAGGTAATAATGAGTATTGACTACAAAAGCATATAAATAACAAGCAGAGACTGAAACCAAAGAGCTCTGAAGACCTGATGTTTTGAAGTCAAAACTTTGGACATCATTAACTTCCAAAACAGCAGTTACCTGTTCTAGCAGTTCCCATCTAATCCCAGAGAACAAGGTGAAAAGGTAAAAGTATTTTAGTTTGGGAGGCAATGAGCTGGAAGAAACAAGGAAGCCCTGAGGTCATGTTTATAGCACACAAATTTGGGGTGTTGAGTCTGAGCTAAAACCCATAAGATGCACAAAGACCCTATAAGCTAGATTTGCAAAATTTCTAGAGATAAAAATCTGGCCACACACATAAGAACATGAGCCACTCTGAGTCAAAGCCAGCAAAAACAAAAATAAGAGAACAAATACCAGGAAGCCATGAAGATTTTGAAAATTGTCAGTGCCAGCATTCAGAAGAACCATGTGTGAAATGTTCAAATGAATAAACTAGGTGATGACAAAGAATAGATCAAAAAAATATCAGGAATGAATAGGCAATTAAAAATAGAAATTCTGATATGAATTTCCAATAAATTATTCAGTGTCTAAAGCATCAGGAAAGAGAAAGTATAATTTTAGATACACTAATAAACAGAATTCATGAAAAGGTACACACAATTTTATCCAGAATAAAATCAGAGATAAAGATGAAATATATGAAAGAGACCAAAAAACAGAGGACAGAATGAGAAAATCAGACAATTATCTGTTGGAATCACAAAAGATAAGAATGGAAATGAGTCAATACATAAAGGGCTAAAGCCTGAGTAGCTTCTGGAATAGAAGAAAAATATATACAAACAAAATTCAAAAGGCCATTCAATAGATAAAGCAAAGAAATGTTCATGTCTTAAGAGAAAATTCAGCATGAAATGAGTTCATATCAATAAATCCTTTTCAAATTTAAATATTTTCCTTTTCCCTTGCTCAGAATTTTTTTATTTTCTCATGGTATTAATATTCCTTAGTTCTTCTGTTCTAATATGACAATCTCAATTTCATCATGAACAATGCAAATACTTTTAAAAAGTTAAAAATTCTTAAATATAGAAAATTTATGTTTAGCGTATAACCCAATAAGGATTTATATATGTGTACGTCTATATATGTGCATGTATAGATCACTAAATATTTAGATACTGGATATTTAGATATAAGCAGTAGGCCACACATATTTTATCAGTTTTTCTCTATTCTTTTACTCCATAGCAGTAGATAAAGAACTTCCTCATTCTTTACCTGAAATATCATGGCATAAAAATTCCATTGTGTGAATAATAGTTTTTTAACATAGTCTCACACTCAAATAGCCATCAAAGGGAACTGGAAAACTAAATCTTCCTGCTGTTACTAGTCAAATGCAAACACTTTTTGTATTCTTTGCCGGCAAATCTTTGAGACAGACTTTAGTCAGAAGAACTGCTGGGTCAAGAATGAAAGACATGCATAATTTACGAGAAATTGCAAAGCTTCTTTTCATAATTGCACCATCTTGTATTCCCACTAGCAACATGACAGTGTACCTGCTTCCCCACAGGTTTTATCAAAGAGTATGATGTCAAATTTGAACTTTGCCAATCTAATAAAAAATCAGCTATTTGTAGTTTCAACTTTACTAAGTGGAAACAAATTTAAGAAACTTATCATATGTTTAAGAGTATATAGGCCTCTCTTTGAATGAACTATTCACTTTTCTCTAAAGTTGTAGTGATTTACCTTTCCATTTTTAGAACCTCTAAATTATAGTAACTATTTCCAAAATAAATTGCAATTTTATCTAGCTTATGACCCATCACTGACTCTGTTTATAGTTCTTTTGTCATTCAATATTTTGAAATGGTCAAATATACTAGTCTTTCATTTCCTGCTTCTGTATTTTGAAGCATTAAGAAGTTTTTTTCATTCCCAGGAACACATTCCTCTTTCCTTACAATACTTGTACATTTGACTTTTAAGTTTACATTTCTGGTCCATTTGCAATTTATCTTGAGAGATAGTGTGAAAAGGAATTTTACCTTTTTTATATGTCTGGTCAGTTATCACAACATAGCACCTATCAAAATATATATCTTTTGCCTAAATATTTGAAATTCTGACTTTATAATAAATTTTCACAAGAATTAAGATCCATTTCAAAATGTTTTTGTTTTCTCTTCTCTTGATCTGAATGTCTGTTTACTTCCAATAATACATGATTTTATCATTTAATCATGTTTTAATATCTCATAAAACTAGTTCACCCTTATACTTTTCTTACCAGGACATTGTGGCTATTGTTGTTTATTTTTCCAAATTAAATGCCTAATCAACATGCTTATCCCCAAAGAGAGAAAAACTAAATGATAGTTCCATTGAAATGAATTAAGTTTCCTAATTTAGAAAATATTAATGTCCATATGTTAAGTCTTTCTTTGAAGGAATATATTATAGTATATAATCATAAAACACAAGGTCAATTAGAGGATATAACAAAAGAGAGGATCTCATTATTATAATATTTTATTTGCAAACTTAGAAATGTTGACACCTGAGGAAAACTGTAAAATGCTCATGAAAGGTACAAAAGCAGCTATAACAAAGAAAATATCATATTTTCGCATATACAATCCAGTATCAGATGATGTTAATCATTGTTTGCAAGTATATGAACTCAGGTTTCATTCCAAGTGGCATGATTAGACAATTACAACCTCTTAACTATTCAGTCAATGAATGACTTTGGAATTCATTCAGGAAGGAATATATATATTCACATACTGTTCATGTCTGAAATTCTTTTGTTAATACTCTCTGAAAATAAGATGAAACCCACTAGAAGAAAATTACAGATTATTTAGTAAAATATCCTTTAACAAAATATTACATCATTAACCCTACTGACAACAGCATATAATTCCATATGGGAAAACACAGGCGTCAAAAATTCTGAGTCTAGAGTCATTTCTAGAAACATGGGTGGAGCTAGAAGGGATTATGCTCAGCGAAATAAGTCAGAAGGCAAAAGAAAAATACCAGATGGGTTCACTCCTGGAAGGAATATAAGGGAAACAAATAAGGGACCAAGGGAAAGAATAATAACAATGAAAAGAACAAAAACACATAAAAAGACAAGGACAAATCAGAAACACTTTGTGTGTTGGGGGGGCGGGTGGGATAAGGGCAGAAAGAGCACAAGGACAGAGGTGATGGTGCACTAGTGAAATGGTGGTGGGAAATGGGGACCACAATTGATGTCAAATATATATAAATAAAGGGAAAAAATTCTGAGTCTAAAAGAGTTGGACAGTAAATGCAAAGAAGTTTGGAAATACTTCACCATAGAAGTTCTAAGAGTCCCTCAAGGCTAAAACTATTATTGACATGTTGTTTGCCTTCCATCACTACATCAACATTTGCACTTATGGTTCAAGAGCAATCATGAGTAAAATTACTAGCACCTTCACATGAATCAAGTGGTACCACATTGTACCAGTAATTATGTCTTTCACCACCACACACTCAGAGCACCAACAAATTAAGGGGGGAAAGCCATTTTCACTTAAAAATATCCTTGAGGAAGCAAATTGTAATACTCTTTAGTCTCAACCCTTCGAGTACACATCTTTTGAATAGTCTGTGTGACAGGGCAAAAGTACTTTGCTGCATACTGATGTTTGATGCCTTTAGGGAAAGCACTCATATAACTGAGTTGTAAGCTACATTTTCACAGTGCATTATTTTTACTTGAAAGAATGACAAACAAATGATAGTTATTAGATTGAGGATATCTGGTAGGACATTTCTTAACAATGAACAAAATAAGCTTGTCACTTCAAGAAAAAGAATTGACTAGATTTGCTGCCAATGATAAAATTGGAGCTTCTAAGTGAAAATTAGAAATTTGGAAAACTTGTATCTGTCACCACACATGTACCCAATCTTCAGAGACTTTTCTCATAAGTTTGGTGTGCTATAAATAAGAGGATTTATTGATACTATATAACTACTGTGTCAGTATTTGGAAGAGCCCCAAAACTCAGTGAATATTTCCAAATGATTAATAACGATTCTTGGAAGTTATATATTGTAAAAACCATCAGGTTGCATGATAAATGAGCTTTAATGCAATACAGTAAGAAAGTCATTGATATTTGTGGTGAGCTAAGTGGTGGTCCCCACTAAGATATGTCCTTACATGGCAAAAGATTTGATCACATTAAAGATTTTGAAAGGTATTTATCCTGAATCACCTGGGTAGACACAAATCCAAGGACAAGTGTCCTTCCAAAAGGTTAGCAAGAGGCAGATTTTATAGCTGGAAGGGAAAGAGGCAATGTGACCACATATGGAGATACTCTAGTGATAAGGTCAGAAATCAAGGAATGCCAATAGCCATCACAGAACAGAACCTCCTGATAATGTCCACAGGGTTACAGTCTAACTGGCACCTTGATTTCAGACTTCAGGTCTCCAGAAAGGTGAGAGAATACATTCAGTTATAAGTCACTGTGTTTATGGTAATATGTTGTGGCAGTAATAGAAAACTAATACAGTATATCTTCAAATTTCACTCTGTAGCAGTAACATACAACTGAAGAGAGGTGAACTTATACCTCTGAATCATGTATAGTATTGTAAACCAAATTCACTCTCAATAAAAAATAAAGGTATATGTGTGTGAATGTGTATATGTTACACACATACACACACACATATATATCTCCATTAAAAAACTACCAGTTACTATGGTAGTTTACTATTCTACACCAAACTACCATTTACTATCGTCTATAATATAGTATCAAAAAACATTCACAATTACCTGAAAGGGCTACTAACATCAGTTATATATGACCAAAAAAGAGCTTTTCCATACATTTTTATTAAAATAATATATAGCAGCAGACTGATATAGAAGCAGATATAAGCATGCTTACCTTCTACTAGGCCGGACATTAAAGCTATTTACTCAGTTGTAAAACAGTGCCACTCCAACAATTATTTTTTGTTTTAGAAAACAGTTAAATTTCTTAGTTTATATTTCACTATTGTTATTTTAAAATAACTATATCTCATAATTTTCTGTTTCATAGTTTTTAAAACAGTAAATACTAACAAGTAACTCACGTAAACAAAAGGTCTTTGACAGCCTCGACATTTTTTAGGGGTACACAAGTCCCCTGAGACCAAAAACAATATTAACCAATTTGTTATAATTTCTATTCTATATATTTATTAGAGTGGCATCTGAGGAAAAAATCCGTATGTCTATGAATTGAAAAGACTAAGAATAAAATATGAGAAAGAAATCCAGAGTTCTCTGTTAAGAGTATCTTTAAGAGAAGTTAAATTTCAGGTTATATATTTTTTATTAGTCTGAAACTTCTAATAAAAAATTAGTCATTTCAAATTCCAATCAATGAAAAATACAAAACTTAAAAAGGAAAAAATAAACTATTAAAAAATAATGATCAGAATCTCTATGTTTCTTGTACCCTTTAAAATATCACCGAGACAGGGCCTCCAGGTTGAGTCTCAGCACCGCGATGCTGGCAGCAGCCACTGCAGCACTACTTCAATCGAGCCCTGGCCAGGTAGCGAATTCACACCACACAGCCAACCTCTCCTGGGTGGCCCCCTGAGACCCTCAGCAGTATTTCAATAGGTCCAACTGTTCTACTCCCCACTCTGTCTCACCCCCACCTCTGACCTACACCCTAGTTCCTGAATGCATAAATAAATCTTTAAAAAAAGATAGTCTTCAATTCCTTTAAACACAATTCCTTAAACACACACTATTCCTTCTCCTTAAACACCTCCACAATCTCTTCCAGGTCTTCCCCCATACATTGCCTTTATGCTTCTTATCCTTTCCCTTGTTTCTGTATCACAAAGTCCCACACTTAGTCTAAGAGCCATAGAATATACTCAGTATATACCACTTTATAGAAACTATTTCCTTAATGATTACCAGTGATCTCTTCCAGCTAATCTGATGGTATTTCTTCAGACACATTCAATGTGTGTATATGTATATATAGTATATAACTATATATTGTATATATACTATATATAGTGTATGTATACAGTATGTATACTATATATTGTATATATATGCTACACGCACGCACGCACACACACACATACACACTGTTTAGTATTACAAACCACTCACTCCTGAAATTCTCTCATCCTTTGGCAAATTAAAGGCGTCTACCATCTTTCTGATGTCATCTCTATAACCCACTATGTTCCAAAATGTAGATTATTCCTTAAGTTCATCCATCTGGTTTTCTTCCTAATAGTCCCTGGATACTCATCACTTCAGCTATGTTATCTATTATCTGATCATTGATGAATCTTCATTCATTCCCACTACTACTAACCTAGTACAAGTTCTCCCTATCTCACAACCAGATCTACATAGTCAAATATTGATATATCAACTTAAAAATATTACTAATACTGATCAGATTCTACTGTCCAATATTTTGATGCTAAATCTCCTTTTAGAAGTTCTTTTTTCCATTTTTTAGTGCAGTAAAATTTATTATCATTAACTGCTTTCAAACTAAATTTTACACACTTTTAAGCATTAATGTTTTCACATTTGGCTCCCACACATCAATTCTTACTGCCCTGATTTCTTATTGCCTTTATTCCTCTTCAGTGAGGCTAATCCATTCACTGTCCCCAAAGACACAAATTTCCATCTACTACTTTCTCTAGTATATCATGCACTCTAAGAGGGCAGGAAATCATAGCATAAGTTTTATCCCACTATTGTTTCCATCCATTTTCAATATTTAAACAGCTCTCTGTCACTGGGTCTCCCATTTTCTCCCTTGTGCAATTCATTATATCCTGGAGACCCTTTCTCCTTCCCCCACCCTCCTTAGAAGTTTCAGTTTATTATTGTCCTCTAGTTTTTGTATTTTGCTTTGTCAAATCACCTGCTGTGTAAACATCCAGTATTCTGATCATTCTAACTTGCTTTAATGTACAAAATTCCCTTAGATTCCTTACATTTTGATATAAAAGGTAATAATGTCTTTCCTTATGGAGTAATTGTATTCCTTTATGTTAACAACCTGCACAGATCTGCTGCTCCTTTATTAATTGGGGCTGCTGATCCAATTAATTATATTTTTATTTTCTTTTTTTAACATGAATATAATTTTGTATACTTCACATCCTTGTCAGTTAACATGAATATTTTGTATGTCTTTCTAATATACTTGCTTTCACATAGCCCAAGAAAATGCTTTTGTAATCTGTGGTAATACTAGTCATTTATTTGTGCTTGTCGTAGGGATCAAATCTCTAAAACTATCACTGAGGTCATGAACTCTCTCATCAGTGTTTTCTTGATATATTTTATTGTTGCAGGTCTTAATGAAAGTCTTTAATATTTTTAGACTGTATCTCTGTGCATAGGATTAGAGTGATTCAACTTCATTCTTTTACACATTCTCATCCAGTTTTCCCAACACCATTTGTTAAAGAGGTTCTCCTTTCCCGAGTATATAGTTGTGACTCATTTACTATGAATCTTGATATGTGTGTGTGTGTATTTATTTCTGTGCTTTCAATTTGAGTTCTATTAATCTATGTGTCTATTTTCATGAAATAATTATTATTTTAATTCCTGTTGCTTTGCAATATAAAGTCAGGTAATGTGATGTCTCTGCTTCTCTTGCTATTTAGGTCTTTTATGGTTCCATAAAGATTTTAATATTTTTGTTCAATGTCCTCAAAGCATATTGTTGGTATTTTACTAAGGGTTGCATTAAATATATATCACCTTTGGTAGACTAGTCATGTTGACTATATTGATCCCTCCCATCTATGAGCAGAGAACAGCCTTTAACAACATCACATAATTTTCATTGTATAAGTCTTACCTCCTGTGTCAGGTTAATTTCTAGGAAATTGATTCATTTTTGAAGCAATTATAAATGGAATTATTTTATGAATTCTTTTCCTTGTTGCTCAATATATATAAAATTACAAAATATTTTTGAATGTTGATTTTGTGACCTGTTACTTTGCTATGTTTATTTATTGTTTCTAATAGCTTTTGGCAGCATCTTTAGGGTTTTCTAAATATAGTATTTTACCTGTGAATAATGAGTTTCAGTTCTTCTCAACCTAGATTTCTTTTATTTCCTGTTATTACTTGATTGTTCTAACTAAAACCTCTAATACTAAAGAGTAGTAGTGACAATCTCAACCTGTTGCTAATTTTAAAGGGAGAGCTTTCAGTTTTCACCATTAACATTATACAGTCCCAAGAAAACAAATTTCCACATTAGCCTTTTTACTATTCTCCCCACACACAAAAAATATTTATTTCTCCCATACTACCAAATTTTGTAAGTCTAGTTCAAATTCTACAATTTCAATGAAATCTTCCTTATTTCAAACTAGCATGTTGGAGTCTTGAGTTCTTTATGCTCAATTAGGCATCCATATAACTGATTCTTCCTTATGTTTATTTTGTTTCCATAACTATGTTGCAAAGTTTCTAAAGACTGGAGTCAGATTCTATGTATTTTATTTCTTTTCAAACACCTAAATTGGTTTACAAGTAACATGCTGAGCACAAGTAGGCCCTGAATAAATATTTACTGGTTTTCTATGTAAGAAATATAGCTGGAAAATTCCCATGTTACTTGGCAGCATACCTACAGGCAAAAGATTCCTTCCCAAAATGCATTATCTAAAATGCATTTTCCCCATGTGTCAATGAAAGAAAAAGACTGCCTTCTAGCTTAGCCAAAAGAAAAACTGGTAAAGCTACAATTGTTTAAAGACAGATACCGAAAGTATATCTGCTTCATCTAGCAAATATAGAGGGAATCAGATCACATTACAAAATAAATTTGATAATGTTGGCTGTTGGAGGCTAATTAAAAATTAAGCAATAACACAGTTGTCTTGGACTTACTAAGAGAAAAATTATTATAAACAAAAAAAATTATTATAACCAAAAAAATAGTGAAGTAATACCACTACAGAATTATTTTCTTTTAATTCAAACATATTAAAAATTGATGACTGCTAAAAATAACTATGACTGATCTTTCAAACATCAAACAGAGTTGTTATTTCTCCCAAAGCTCCATGGTTTGTTGTGCCCTCCTCCTTTGAAAACACTATTATATCTTGGAAACAGCATGAGTTTCCACAACCAGAGGGACCTACATTACTAGTTGAGTGACCTAAGGCAAGTTACTGAACCTCAAGGAAAACTATAGACCTCACAGGACTGTTGTGAAAATTAAATGAGATTACATATCTGAAAGAAACTGGCATGGTATCTGACACATGCTGGTCAATACATCTGAGTTCTTTCCCTTCTGCTTAGCAGAAATAAAGAGAAAAAATAGGCAGAAGAGCAACAATGACCAAGAGGGAGGAATCAGGGATTTTTAGCCAGCTCAGTGTCTAGTTAATATTGTAGTAGGGCAATCACCTGTTTTTGTTTCCATTTTCCTCTCCTTCATGTTGATTGTAGAGTCACTTGAGTTTTAACGGGATATGGGTAGCCAGATAGAATCATATATCTTTTGACTTTAGTTTCCAATTGCTTGATTTACAGTGTCTTTGGGTAGATCAGACACTTCACTTTTCTCTGTTCATCATTCACTTCTGCTCTAACTATATTGCAATATTCCAAATTTCCTGACTCGTTACTAACACCAAAGGACTATTCTGTAAATGCCTGCTGAACCATACCATCCCTAAGGGATTTGTAACATTCAGTGGTTCTGGGCCTCCCTGGTGGTGCAAGAGGTTAAGTCGCAGCACTATGAAGCAGTCTGCAGCCACGGCAGTGCTTTCTGTGCCATGGCGGCACTCCCACCATGGCACAGACCTCTCCTGTCTCTCCCATTGCTCTCCTCAGCAGTGTGTCTCAGTCGATCTGCCTGTTCTGCTCCCCACTCTGTCTCTGGTGAGTCCTCTCATCCCCTGCCCCTGCACCTCTGGCCTAGACCCCAGCTCTTATATGCATAAATAAATCAATCTTAAAAAGAAAAAATCAGTGGTCCTGAAGAACACAAGAAAAAAATGTTCATTCCTCTGATACTAAATATAATGACTTAGTGTTTTTCTTTTGTTCATAAGTTTAAAAACTTTCAGCTCTCTCTTGCATGTTACAGCTAACACTTTTTATTTAAGAGTTGTACAGTATATTAGTTTTCTGTGACTGCCATAACAAACTATCACAAACTTGCTAGTTTAGAACAATGGAAATTTATTCTCTCATAGCTCAGGAAGCCAAAGTCTAAAATCCAAGTGTCTGCCTGGCTGCACTCCCACAAAGGTGCTGGGGGAAATAAATGCTGGCTTCTTTCAGCTTCCAGTGGCTCCAGATCTTACTTTGCTTCTGGCTGCATCACTACAATCTCTACCTTCTCTTCACTTGGCTTTCTTTGTGTTTGTCTTCCCTCTTGTCTAAAATCTGCCTCTGCCTAGCTTTTATAAGGACTGCATTTATGGCCTACCTAGTTAATCCAGAATGATCTCATTTCAAGGTCCTTAGCTAACATACATCTGAAGAGGCTACTTCCACGTAAGATCATGTTCACAGGTTCTGGGTTTGCAGATATGCTTGCATATATATTTTGGGGATATTATTGAAACCACTACAGGTATTTTACAGGTAATATAAACATTGTGTGTTTAAATGTCAAAACTTCCAACTATTTACAAAAAATAAGATTACAATGAAAACTTAATTTTAAGATGTTTTAACATAACTTGTAATGTTACCAATTTAAACAGCTACTTTCAATGTCTCTATTTCTTCTACATTATCATGTAATTTTCATTTTTCACCATGTTCTAATTTGTGTCACTTCCTTAATCAGGTCAAAATTATTACATAATGATTCTTACAATGACTCATTTCTTCCCACTATTTAGTTACAAATGCAATACATATATAATCTTAAAATTCAACATACAAGGAATTTTTCCCCTTTAAATATTCCTCAGGCAACATCACCTAACTTCTCTTTTGTCAGTCTAAATAAGTTTTAAGTTTTCCTTCATTAAGAAATGCAAATGGGCCTCCCTGGTGGCACAGCTGGTTGAGCTCCACACTGTGAGCATCCGCTGCACTGCAGCACAAAATCAATCCCCAGCCAGGGAGGGGACCCACATGGTGCAGCAGACTGCTCCTGTCTTGTCTGCTGCTCCCCTCAGCAGTGTACTTCAGTCGATCTGCCTATTCTGCTCCCCACCCTGTCTCTGGTGAATTCTCTTACCTCTTATGCCTCTGACCTGCAAGCCAGCTCTTGCATGCATAAATAAATCTTTTTAAAAAAAGAGAGAGAAATGCAAATGGCCAACAGGTATATAAAAAATATTCAGCATCACTAATTATTAGGTAAAAGCACATCAAAACTATGAGATACTACTTCACTCCAGTGAGAATAGACCATATTTAAAAAACTGGAAACAACCAAGCTGGAGAGGATGTGGTGATAAAGGAACTTTCCTAAAGTGCTGGTGGGAATGTAAGCAGTTTGAACCACTGTGGAAAGCTGTATGGATGTTCCTCAGAATACTAAAATGGATCTAACATATGATACAGCAACTCACTCCTAGGAATCTACTCAAAGGACACAAAAACACTAATTCAAAAGGAAATCTGAACCCCTATGTTTATTACAGAACTATTTACAGTAGATATTAAAACAATCCAAATGTCCAAAATAGACAAGTGGATCAAAAAATTGTGGTATGGAGAGAGACATCACCAACATGGTGGTGAAGGGATACTAGGATCAACATCTCCCAACAAAACAGTCAATAAGAATAGTAGCTGCGAGATCCTGCCAACTCCCCATTCTGCCAAGGATGAGCTGAAGAGGTCAGTGATCCATTAAAGCAGAGAGAAGGTGGGAAAACCAGAACAGAAATGTAACTGGCTACTCGTTCCCAACTCCCTGTCGCCACCCACAAAGCTGGCACACTTTGACAGGGAGGAAAGAAAGGAGAGAAAGCTTAGACACCACAAGAAATCAAGGTCAATAGGAAGACTTACACAGAATCAGGTGAGCAGGCAGGGCAGAGGGGTTGAGAACATAGGGGCCAGTTACAGGCTGGAGAGACCCCTACCCCCTGCATGCGCAGGTGGCCCTCCCCACCTACCTTTCCCCCAGAGTTCTGTGGGAATAAACACAGTACTGAAAACATTTTAAGAGACATTGCTGGCATTGCTCTGTGGTCAAAACAAAATCATCAACTAATTACAGCTGAAATAAAAGTTTTGGCAAAGGGTGGTACCAAGCAATGCAAGGCTGGTACAGGGAGAGCCCTCTGGCAGCCTACAAGCCTGTCCACCCAGCACCTCAGGAGCAGAGCCACTGAGCCATACACATCCAGGAGCAGTGTCAGCCACTGCCACCCGGCCCTCACCCGCCACAGGGAGCCCCCGCAGAGACGAGGAGCAGATCCTCTTACCCTGCTACTTTGTGTGCAGAGATATTCTTTATTTAAAACTAAAGCTTGTGGGTGAAGTTGTCCACAACCTGATAATATGGACATAGAAGAATATCCACATCTAATAAAGAATTCCAAAAAGCCATAATGAGAACAGAGAGTTAAGAGAAAATGCAGAAAGGGATAAGAACATAATCAAGGAAATGAGAAATGAGATGGAATCCCAAGAGAAAAAAGTGAAAGAACTGAAGTCCTAGCCAAAGAAATAAGACAAAAAGAAAAAAGTATACAAGGAAACCAAATAGGGAAAAAAGTAAAACTATCACTTTTTGCAGATGATATAATATGCATAGAGAATCCCAAAAACCCTATAGAAAAATCTAATGAAACTAACCAACCAGTTTAGTGAAGTAGCAGGATACAAAATCAACACAAAAAATCAGTAGCTTTCCTATATACAAACAACCAAGCTGAAGAAGAAATCAAGAAAACCATTCCTTTTATAACTGAAACAAAAAAAATCAAATACTTGGGAATAAACCTAAAAAAACAGGTGAAGGACTTCTACAAAGAAAATTATAAAGTATTGCTACAAGAAATAGAAGAAGAAACAAAGAAATGAAAAAACATCCCTTGCTCATGGATTGGAAAGATTAGCATTATCAAAATGGCCATCCTACCAAAAGCAATCTACAGATTCAATGCTATTCCTATAGAAATTTCAATGACATTCTTCAAAGAAATAGAACAAATACTGATGAAATATGAGACAAACACACACAAAAAATATCAAATAGCCAAAGCTCTCCTTACTAAAAAGAAGGGGAATGGAGTTATCATACTATCAGGTTTCAAACTATACTACAAAGCCACAATAATAAAAACTGCATGGTATTGGACAAAAACAGACACATGGGCCAATGGAATTGAATAGGAAGCCCAGAAATAAACACACAAGCTTATGAACAACTAATCTTTGATAAAGGAGCAAAGAATATGCAATGGAACAAAGACAGCTTATTCAATAAGTGGTGCTGGGCAAACGGGACTGCTACATGCAAAAGAATGAAACTAGAATACTGCCTTTCACCATGCACAAAAATCAACTCAAAATGAACTACGGACTTAGACATAAGACCTGAAACCATAAAATTTCTAGAAGAAAAAGTAGGCAAAACCCTACATGACATACACATCAATGACATCTTTAGAGATACAAC
>JAGFMF010012305.1:1534420-1604937 GCA_019455555.1 Galemys pyrenaicus
CAACCATTATGGAAAGCAGTATGGTGGTTCCTCAATCTACTAAGAATGGAACTTCCATATGACCCAGCAATCCCACTCCTAGGAATATACCCAAAAGACTCAAAAACACTGATTCAAAAGAATACCTGCACCCCTATGTTTATAGCAGCACTATTTACAATAGGTAAGACCTGGAAACAGCCTAAATGCCCCAAAATAGATGATTAGATCATGAGAAACTAGTTCTCCATTACTAACTAACCAGTCCTCCTCGTCCATCATCACTTTTGTGAGAAATAAAATACTGACAGATTAAAAAATAAAATTGTGGTATATTTACAAAATGGAATGTTACTCAGTGATCAAAAAAGATAATCTCATACCATTTGCAGCAGTAATGTTCGGAAGGGATTTTATGCTCAATGAAATAAGGCAGAAGAAAAAAGATAAATATCAGATGGTCTCACTCATATGTAGAATATAAAGAAACCAAGTAAAAAGTCAAGAAAAAGACAAAGCCAGCATCTGACCATAGATCTGAGGTATGCAGCAAGGGAGGGGAGGGAGAAGGGTCAAAAGAGGAATGGTAGAAACACAAGAGAATAGGGTGATGGTTCATGGGCAATATGGTGACAGGAAAGCTATGGTGACTACAATGATGTAAGAGAACAACAAAATTTCCCTTCATTAGTTTTCAAGCATACATAATGAGTAGTCACTTGATTTATTTTCAATGGAACCATGCTATATAGTGAGTTGTAATTTGCTTTTACCAATGTCTTAAAACATTTGTCTTTCCACATATAATTTGTACCATTTTGGAAACCACCAAGTATAACAATAAACACTGTCATTTATTAGTGGATATTTAAGTTGCTTTCAAATTTTTGATACACAAAAATGTTGCAGTGGTCAAGTATCTAATTCTGTGTAAGGATTTTTGTAGGGTGTTTAGAAGTGAAAACTTGACTATGCACACTTCCAATTTGGCTAAAACTAATTTGTTCTTCAAAAATGCTCTATAAACTGATCAATTAATGTTGACAAATAATTCTTACCCAGACTATGAGGACAAGAGGATATATATAATACCTACTTAATATACACACACATTCATATACACTTATACCTAGGTGTGTATGGAAGACTACTCAGCACTAGTTAGATAAGTTAGGGGGAAAGCCATTTATAGTCATATCCTCCCTAACTCACCCACATGGGTTGACCGTCAGGTCATCAGACACTAAAGAGGGAAAAGAGACCTCTTCTTGGGTATAGTGGTTTTTAAAATGGTATTGACCACACTTTCTATTACAGTACCATACTCCTGGGACAGAACCACTCTCCCAAGTTAAAAATTCTTCCTCAGAATGATTGTGGCTCCAGAATATCTCATTGAGGCACCCTAAATTAATATAGCAGTTCAACCCAACAATGATACTAGAAACCAGAGAAAAAATTATTTGCTAAAAGCTGTATGCAACAAATTCCTATGTGATCTGATTAGAGTAAGATCGGTACCACAAATTATATATTTAGATGCTTTTCAGCTACACTGAGAAAATATGTTTTCATTGGGTTCAAGTTTGAACTGTAGTGACAGTGGCAGAAAGTGATTGATGTGCCTCCCTCAACAGTTGTCACTTATTTCAGTACTTACCATAATTACAGCCAGATAGTTATGGAAATTGCTCCAAAGCATTAAAATCATGATATGCCCTTAAAACAGTCTGACAACTAAGGACACATTTTGAAGGTAGTATATCTTAAAGCTCTTTAAAAGGCAGCAGGAAACTGTTTCTAGATTAGGGGAGCACATAAAATTACTATCAACACATTATAGAAAATTTACAGACTCAGAATTTATAGTATTCCATTAAGTATTTTCTTCTATGAAACTATTCTTTATTCAGGGTCTCAACAGCCTTCAACCAACCTTTCTGAAGCCCAGTATACACTACTTTCTGCCTCTTCAAATATTCTCCCATATATCTTCATCATATATTTGGCAAAACAAGGTGCTAAATAATAAAAGCATGATGTTTGCATTGCAAAGAACTGCTTTCTGATGAAATTCTAAGCTACATAAAATACTGGGTTACTGCAACATTTGTTTTATTTACCACAACAAGAGCAGAAATGTTAGTCAATTTAGACATAAGAAATTAGTTTCACTAAAGATCAGAATACACTGGGGACTAGAGAAAAGGTCCAGGATGGCAACACTCAGGCAGTGTGACATATTTTAGGACAAAAGGATTTCATACTAGAGGATGATTCTATTCTGCAAACAAACAGAGCAAATGATTATCTGCTACTAATATTCTTCTATAAGGAATAACTACATATATATTTGAGTAGCATAAATATGAACCAGTAATTTTGATTCATAAAGGAGATGTTTAACTTTATAAGAAATTGTCAGTTTTCCTATGCAGTTTTATCATTTTATAGTCTCATCACCAGTGTATGAGTTCCTGTCACTCTACTTCCTCACCAAAAATTGATATTTGTATTTATTTTAACCATCCCAATGGATATTTAATAGCATCTTGTTAATTAAGTTTGCATCATCTCTTGTCAATTAAGTTTGCATAGTCACTTAAATTTGTGTGGTCAGATAACTGATGACACTGAGCACCTTTTTAAAAAAAGATATACTCTTGTAGACTTGAGCAAGTAATGTCATTGCACATATTTAAATTTGGTTATTGGTATTTTTAATAGTTGATCAGATGTAATTTTTTATATATGCTGTATACAGGTCCCTTATAAGAGACTGTGTAAACCTTATTTTTCCAGCTGTAGTTTATTCAATTTTAGTTGAATCTTTTGATAAACATATTTAAACTTCATCTAAATTCAATAATCAAACATGTTTTATAGTTTATATTTTTTGTGTTACTGTATATAAAATTTGCGTCAAACTCAAGATCGTGAAGATATTTTCCTGTTTTCTTCTGGAAATTCTTGAGTTTGGCTTTATGTTTAGATCTTTGATCCATGTAGAATAACTTTTGCATGTGGCATGAGGTCACATTCAAGGTATATTTTATTACACAGATACTAGTTTGTTCTAGCAACATTTGTTAGACTTTCCCCAAGAGCAGCTTTGGTACTTTTGTTAAAAGCCAATTACTTAAATATGTATGTATGGGTTTCTAGACTCTTGTTTCTTCTGTTATTCTATTTGCTTAACCTAATGTCAATACCATACTGTCTTGAAGATCGTATATAGGCAGTAAATTTTGAAATTAGGTATTTTAAGTCCTCCATATTTATTTGATAGTTTCAACTGTCCTTTCTTTCCATTTCTATGTGTAACTTAGAACCATTTTTTCTACTTCTTCAGACTACCCATTGATATTTTTGATAAAGATGGTATTGAATGCTGTGCATCGATTTAGGAGATCTAGATATCTCAGTATTCATTTTACAATACAGGAACATGCTTACTGGTCCATTTATTTAGGACATAATTTCTTTCAGTAATATTTTGTAGTTTTTTTTTAATTTATGCATGCAAGAGTTGGGGTAAAGGCCAGAGGCATGGGGGTGAGGGAGTGAGAGGATTCACAGAGAGAATGGGGAGCAGGACAGGCAAGTCCACTGAAATACATTGCTGAGGGGAACATCTGGCGAGGAAGAAGGGGTCTTCTGTGCCATGTGGGTCCCCACTCCCTGGCCAGGAGTCAAACTTGCACTGGAGCAGCTGCAGAAGCATGACAGTGCAGCGCTCAACCCCTTGTGCCACCAGGGAGGCCCCAATACTTTGCTGTTTTCATTGTAGAAACTTTAGATACCTCTCTGATTTGTGATTTTTAATAACATTTTATAACCATTTATTTTCCAGTTGGTAGTGAGTGGAGGCTTGCCAGAAGGTGGGGTCCCTTGTAGTTCTAATCTGTTACAAGAGTATATATACAGCTACTGCACCTGAGCTATCAGTTGAGGTGGTTTCTCCCACTCCTGTCTATATGGAAATTTCCTCCAGTGATGAGAGTAGTGGCAAGTTTCTTCTCTAAAGAGCACCTCTACTCTGTTTTGTTTGGTCTCTTTATACACTTGGCTTTATGATTTTTTTTAACTATGATCTGTATAGTGTATCTGTCTTGTTTTGGCTGTTCATTTGAGACCCATGTCCTCTTGTGACATTTTTATTTCCAAACTACAAATCAATTGGTGATATAGGCTTTAAATACTCATAATCAATCTTTTTCATTGTATCTGATATAGCAAAAAGCAAAAAGATCAAGTAATTCCCAGGAATCCAAGAGATCATAATGAAATCTGTTGTTTGCTTGGAGCTTACTCTATGATACAATGTAGATTTACATACATCAGCTCCTTCAATCAGATTATAACCATTTTATAGATGAGTAAAGTGACATAGGATGCTTAAGTCATTTGTCTAATGATACACAGCTGTTTACACAGGCGAACTGGGATTTGAATACAAGGATTTTGAATTTTTAGCCTACGATTTTACCAACTTCCTCAAATATTAGCATTCCCAAAGTTTAGCTTAGTTTCCCAAATACATTAGTGAGGTAACATTGGTTCACAACACTATGATTTAGGGGTATGGATTCACCCTCTTCACTATACCATACCACACCTACCACCAGTGTACCCATAATTTTCCACCATAGTCCAGTGGGACCCCATCCTTACCCTTCCCTCTTCAGTAGCTTCAATTCTACAATCACATTTCTAGTGTTTTAAGTCACTTGCTTTGCTTTTTTATATTCCAAATATGAGTGAAATCATGCAGTGTTTAATGTTCTCCTTCTGACTTATTTTTGTTAGTATAATACCCTTTCTGTTCCATTCATGTTGTTGTACTGGTAAGAATATTTTTTGGGGGAATGGAGATACACTAGAATAATATCCCATTGTGTATATATGGCATTTTTTAAATGCTTATTTCTTCTTTGAGTGCCACCATATCCATATTTTTTATCTGAAAAATCTAGTCACTAATAAGTATTTTGATGTAATCATTACTGATAAAATTTATTAAATGCTCAAATGTAAGATGCTATATCTTAGTAGTTTTTCCATGTATTGCTTACAAACTTCACATTATCCCCATCCTGTTCAGAGAAACTGAGATTTGAAGAAAATATGTGTCTTAATTTACAAAAAATATCTAGTAAAATAATACAACTTGATTTTGACTTGTTTTGGATATAAAGCCCATTATGTAACCTCTTGTGAATGATTAAGTCTCCTAAGTTTATCTTCACAACCCCCTTTCTTCATTTCAATACTTTAGGTATTTATTAAAACACTGCTCCCCTGCATAATATCACTACTTCATTTTTTTTCTTGCTTATATTCTATATCCTCTACCTGAGAGTAGAGGATTTTTAGTGGCTATTGTAGAAGTGAAGTTTAGTCTCACAGCCCTCAATCAAGCAGTGTTTCAAAAGCATGCAGTATAGATTGTGATTGAGCCTGATTCTCAGCTCCTAGCGTTGTGAGAAATGACATATATCTCTCTGCTGATGCTCAAAAAGGACAGGAGCTACTTATGACCTATGTCAGCGCCACTACCATTCCTTGCCCAGTTCCTCCTCTACCAACATCACTCATGTCAAAATACCATCTGAGTCTGTCTCAATTTGGATTCAACAGAAGGGAAGGAAACATGAAACCTCTAAACTCCTCAGAGTTGCCATCCTACCATCATTATTGCCCAGAAAATTTTTCTAATTCTAGCCTCATAATTAAAATCAGATACATAGTGCCAGTGATTATTTCTCAAATAATTTAGGTAAAAGACAACAATTCCTTAACAGGAGCCAGCAATCACTGGATCAGCGAACACTCAAATTGTGACAGGCTCTATGCATAAAATCTACAATTCCTAATTCTTGACCTATTTATGAAATGTAATGACAGTTAATGAGATTCAAAAAAACTGAATGTTTATCTTCATTCATAGTACAGAAAGTCTTCAGAGAAAAAATTATGCTACTCCCTTAGTACTAAAACTCATTTCAGACACATGTTTGTTACTAAAGCCTATGTGTAATTATTAAAATGTCATGAAATCCTGAAAATGTGTTTGATAAAGTAATTGATATTACCAGATGTAATTTATTTTACTTTCAGTGATGGGAATGTGTGCCCATAAATGTCACTGCACTCACAATGCAGGTAATGGCAGGTGAATTTACTCATTGAAGGTTCCTAGTCAGTGAGGATTTTATCTCACAAATACGCAATTTTTTTTCTTCCAAACCTTTCAGTCCGTGTGTGAACTGAGGTACTACTTAGCAGATCTCATTAATAATAACATCTACCATTCAGTCCCTTCACCACAAAGATGAGACCAAGATTCACCGAGGCCCATTTCCTAGGTATGATCCCTGTGATACTTTCACAAGTTATACAAGAGTTCTTGAAAACCAAGCATTCAGTAGCAAGTAGCATACTTTCTAAATTGATTTTTGCAGACCTGAAGCAGAAGCTGCAATGACTTGCTGATATACAGAAAAACTGATGCAGGAAAAGTAAACTAACAGCTCACTCAATTTTAGCAAAGTATTCTGTGCCTCACGATCTCACTTCAAATAGTTTCACTTCCTAAATTTCCCTACAGGTGAAACCACAACCTGCCTATGTTGGTGTATTCTGTCCTTGCATCTTCTTACCAAGCTCAGCAGTGTAGAAAGCCTTTGGCTGACCAGAAAGTTAGTTTTGTCTTTGCCATTTGCACAGCATGCAGCATAAAGCACACTTGTGATTTAATAAGGAGTATGTTTTCAAATGAGCATGTTAAATGTTCCTTGATAAAACATCAGGAATGAAGACTGACTCCTTGACTATTCATAACAAAATATCCAGTTTGATGTGAAATACACTAATCTGTAGCTTATCTGGTAATCTGTATCTTCAGACTGATTAGGTAATAGTAGTGATAGAATATTCCAACAAAGTTTAAGAAAGGATCTGATCTCTTCCTATTTTGTACTTGAAGGAGAAATATTGTTACCTTTTTATCTCACAATTACTGGCAGTTAAAAATTAACTTTTTTGGTTGCTATATGTTTATTTTTGAAGGCAAATGAATCAAATATCTAAAGTATGATAGAGACATTGAATTCTTATAGTTATTCTCATCTGTGGAATTGACTTTTGTACAACTTCTTAGCAAATAACTAAAACAGTAGAGAAAGATTAAGTGAAAAAAATATACTCACTCATAAAATCTCACTTTATGAAAATCACATATGCTAATGTCTTTGAGACAATAGGAAATTATGCTAAATTGTCCTATTTCAAGTAAATCCTATACTGCACCAAAAAAAAATCTTAAGACATATACTTATCATCATGATAAAGCTACTTTTAGAAGAAAATATCTTAGCACCCTGTTTTCCTTGTAACCCACTTTTACTTCTAAAATATCTGTGTGAAATAATGGACAAAACCTGTTCTCTGGATGGATTGTAGAAATTCAGCCTTCAAAGCAACACAACACAAACATCTTGAAAACTAAATTTCTAAATTGAACTCTCTGCAGTAATATCTAGAGACAAGAGGGCCCCAGCGTGAGCCACTATTACAGCATTTTGTCCCTGCCCTCTTTCATGCTTGCCCCTCCACAGATACATTCCCTGTATGACCAAGGATATGGGAACTCAAGACCCCAAAACTATCTACCTCATCCAGCCTTACCATTCTTATAGGGCTTACACAGACCTCTTTCCTATTACATCATCTACAATGTGAGCTAAGTCACTGCTGCAAAGGTGAACAGTGGTCAAAAGTATACTTGTGTAAGAAAGCAGCTATAGGTGAAGCTCGCTCGCCTATGGAGAATCGCGCACACCCATGTACACAACAGGCACAGGTGGATCTGGGTGGGATGAATAATGAATGACACATAGGTCATATGTCTGACTCTGGGATGCTCCACTATTCAAAGAATTGAAAATATGAACAGATGACCCAGATCTTACAAAGATATAGTTATAAAGATGGGAGGATAGCACATATTTTATTAGCTTAATTTATAACTTTTAAAATCTCTATTTTTAGTTGTACCTCTGGCCCAGAAAAAGGTAGGACTAGGACTGGGCTGGTCTTTTAATAAAGACCCGATATCCATGAGCATGACTATTGCTTTTTCACTTCATTGCAATATGATTTCATCATAGACTCTAAAAGAACAAATGGAACTGCCTGTACATAATACATCATAAGAGCTATAATCACATGCAAAGGGTAAACATGCTGCATACATATATTATCAGATAAAGTACAGGAAAGCGCACAGATGTTTTATTTATGACATGAAAGGCAATGATTAATAACTATAAAGGCACACTGCTTTCTACCCGTGGATCTAAGTGATTTTTTAAATAAGTAGAATGCGACTTCACAAGTTTTACTAAAATTTAAATACTTCAACTGGGGTCATTTACAATCACATTTTTCTTTTTTTATCAAAAATGTTATAGTCAAAGTGTTTGTAGAATATAAGTAATACATGAATACAACTCTAGAAAGTACATCAAAAGAAAGGAAATTTATCATTTAAAGTCTTTGTCACAGTACCCTTCAAAAGGCTTAAGAAAATTCTTCACAGCAGAGTGGGTCAAAGAACTACAGTGGACAAATAACAGTGACAGAAACTGCTTGTCTTAGCACACAAAAAGCATCAAGGACAGGACCTTACTTTATTAGCATATCAGAACTAGATTTTATATCTATAATAAACTTGCTTTAATTTGAAGAATTGAGAAACCGAATGTTGATTAGAATTAAACATTCTCTATAACTGGTATCCAAAGTGTTATAGACAAATGGCCCACCAAAGAAACATGAAAATGATAATTTAAAAATAGAATACTTGAGGATTCAGAGAAGTTAATTAAGGATTATTGTGTCTTCATTTTGTCACAATGAAGAGTAATTTGGCTATCAAACAAAATACAAGTCTATATATATGCCCTGCTCTTTTTAAATGAATCAATGAATTAGAGAATTTAATATCAATTCTCTTATATCGTAAAATCCTACCAATAAAATTATTGTGCATTTACTAAACAAATATTTCAGAGTACATAATATATACCAAGAGCTCTTTCGGGGACTTTATAGATATGGCTGAGAAGAAAAACAGAATGTAATACTCTGGTTGACTCAAGTCAATGCATATATCCAAGCTGTGGCTGCTGAGAGTCAGTGACCTTCAAGTGAATCACATGGAGTTTCTCCCATGAAAGTGATTATGTTACCACAAAAATGATAAAGGATGCTGGGTAGAAAGAAACTATATATGAGTAAAGGTTTCTATTAGAAAAATTTCAGCTGAATTACAAATTGTACAAACTAATTATTAGAAGCTCTCAAATGACACAACAAAATATGTAACAAATATTTTCTGAATATATAACTTCAATATTTTAAATTTTACAAAAACATTTATATTTTTAAAAAACTATAATGGTATAAATTTAATGGAAAGATGCTTAGATTTGCTCTGATTCTTACCACAAAACTAATTGGTGCAGTGTATGTTATCTGAAATTTCCAAGGTTAGGCAGTGAAATTCATTATTGAAAAGTTTTGCTTCAAAATGTTTGAATCTTGTCTTGTGTTCATTTTTTTAAAATATTTGGTAATGTAAAGGCAGATATGAAATTGTAGAATTTTGACAATATGTCCACACATGTTTCTCAGACATAAAAGGGCATGGTTCAAAATAAATGAAAATCATGGTCAATATTCAGTAATGATTCTGCAACATCCATATCAATAACAAAAGTTATTTAGATAATGTGAACTCTCCCCTGTGTTATATTTGATTATCTATAATAAACTACTTAGCATACAAGATTTTAAAATGAAGGGTGTTTAGGAAGAAGTAATATCCAACTGTAAGCAGAGTAGATGAAGTACTACAAAAAAGCATTTTGTGCAGTATTTTTCTCAGGTTAGTTTAAATGCATTCATTGATTAGGAAGCCAGCATCAACTAGAGTCATAAAGTCCAATTCCACAGAAATACAATGGCATAGAAAAAGTTTTAAATTGCAATAAGTAGTTTAGCTTAGACAGCAAAGAAAGCATTGAAAGGATAATTCTCTACAGTGAAAACTTAAAAAACACATTTTGATATACATATACATCTCTTTAGCAAGATAAGATTTTCTTCACTATATAAATTGTTCTGATTTATGTTAACAATTCTAAGTTCTATCAACTGTTTTAACATTAACTAAGAACCTAATTTATTAAACTAAAACAGCTTTTTGCCAACAGACATCCTTACTTATCACTTATAAGGTAACATATTTTTTTCTTTAACTTCAGATTAATTTTCCCTTTTAAACCATATTTGAAATCTATGACTATAATTGCCTTCTGCATAGACATAAAAAATTTCAATACTCAATGTACTTTTCAACAAATGACTTTCTGTCAACACCTAATTCAAAACTGAAAATAGCTTGCTCAGATTAAAAGAGAAAACCTCAAACTGAAACCTAAAAATATCAAGCAAACATAACTTCAATTTTTCATGGGATTTGCTTTTAAAAAATTGTTTTTCTCCTGACTAAAAAGGGGAATGGAGGCATCACATTCCCAGACTTCAAACCGTACTACAAAGTCAAAATAGTTAAAACGGCATGGTACTGGAACAAAAACAGATGCACAGACCAATGGAACCTAACAGAAACCCCAGAAATAAACCCACAGATTTATGGACAACTAATCTTTGATAAAGGAGCAAGGATTATACAATAGGACAAAGACAGTTTATTCAATAAATGGTGCTGGGAAAACACAACTGCTACATGCAAAAGGATGAGCCTAGACTACTACCTCATCCCATGCACAAAAAAACAACTCAAAATGGATTAAAGAACCTAAGACCTAAAACATGACCCCAAACCATAAAATACATAGAAAAAAAAAACAGCCAAAACGCTATATGACATACATCTTAGTAATATCTTTAAAGACACATCACCTAAAGCAAAGTGAAGGAAAAGATAAACATATGAAACTAGATCAAATTAAAAAGCTTCTTTACAGCAAGAGAGACATTATCCAAGACAAACAGGCACCCCACAGATAGGGAGAAAATTTTTGCACACCATACAACTAATAAAGGATTGATCACAAAGAGCCACAAAGACTTCACAACTCAAAAAGTAAACAATCCAGTCAAAAAATGGGCAGTATAACTCAAAGACACTTCTCCAAAGAGGAAATGCAAATGGCAAACAAGCATATGAAAAAATGTTCAATATCCCTCTTAATCAGGAAAATACAAATTAAAACCACAATGAGATACCACCTTACATCAGTAATAATGGTACATATCAAAAAAACTAGAAACAACAACTGTTGGCAAGGATGTGTTGAAAAAAGAATTCTCCTACCTTGCTGGTGGGAATGCAAACTGGTCCAACCACTATGGAAAGCTGTATGGAGGTTCCTCAAACTACTAAAAGTGGAGCTACCACATGACCCAGCAATTCTACGCCTAGGATCTACCCAAAGGACACAGAAACATCAATTCAAAAGAATACCTGTACCCCTATGTTTACTGTAGCACTGGTTACAATAGGTAAGTAAGTTCTGGAAAAAACCCAAATGCCCAAAAACAGACTGGATCAAGAAGATGTGGTACATATACGCAATGGAATACTATTCAACAATCTAAAAAGATACACTCATGCCATTCACAGCAACATAGCTGGAGCTGGAAGGGATTATGCTCAGTGAATAAGCCAAAAGGAAAAAGAAAAACACCAGATGGTTTAACTTACAGGAGGAATATAAAGGATCAAGGCAGAAAAAATAAGAATAACAACAACCAAAGGGGAAAAAATAATAAAAGAAAACAAAAATAAAGAGACAACTAAAAATTAGAGACAGTCTGCAGGGGAGAGAGAGGAAAAGTAACTAAAATGAGGTGGGAAGAGCACACCTGAAAAAAGAAAGCAAATATTATTAAAAAAGAAAAAAAATGTTTTGATATTATTTAGAGTCTCAGTCTCCTCCTACACCCCAACATGAGGAAAAGTAGCAGGAAAACATACATCATGGAGGGGGGGAATCCAAAATTAATGATATGGAATAAAAAAATCAAGAAAGCAAAAATTATTCTTACTTTATGAATAAATTATATTCCTGAGTATTTTGTTCTTATAATAGGTTTGGTTAAATATCATCAAGAAATGTACAATTTACATAAATTAAAGGTAGAAAATAATTGTTGACTACATAGTTGGTTAGTGATGTCGTAACTAATGAGTTTAAATTGTGCTATTTGAAAAGAATTATTCAACAATTACTTTCGTGATGGAGAATGCAGAGGAAGAACTATGCAATAAAAATACCTGGGAAGGGAAATAAAACAGACCTCACATTTATTAAGAAAATTCCACATGGCAAGCACTTGCTTCATGTTTTTGTTATATGAGAAAATTTCTCACCATAGTGGTTGTTCAATGGGTTGAGGAACATTCAATATTCAAAAGCAGACAAGCTATAAAGTCATCAGTTTGAGGTGACTCTACAAGAACTCTAGTACAAGAAATCTAGAGCAGTTAGGTATTAAGAGAAGTTAGATACTGAAAAAAATACATATAATTTACACTAATTATATTATAAAATGAGTGGAAGAAAAGGAATAAAATGATGTATAGATAGCAACCAAATTCTTATTGATGGTACCTTCTGGAAAAGATAATACACTAAGAATCAATAGGTCAATTCCAGGTCCCCAAGTCAAAAACCAATTGCCATATTGACCAAACAGATAAAAAGGTAACACTACAAAGAGGTGATTAAAAAAAAAAAAACAATACAACAAACGGAATGAAGAAAATTTGACAGATACAGAACGCAAAGTAATTAGCTCAAGAAATTTTCCAAAATGCTTTATTTCTCAGCAGTACAAACTAGAGGAAGACTGTCAAAGGAAAGTCTTGTCTGCATCATAGCACTATGGCTATGAAGAAAAACTTACAAAGGTGGCTTTGGGGACACATTCCAAAGGTTGACTGGTAGAATTCCTGTAATTTAGCAAGATGAAAACCAAATAAAAGTGTTACATACAGCCAAGGTTTATGGAGCTGAGAATAGCCTGAATAATTGGGAAGGGAAGCAAAATATAAAAAGCTAACAGTTTAGTAATTCCAACAGATGTTAAGAATAAACTTTATAAATGCTTATATTTCCACACTTCCGCAAGCTAGTTAATAAATGCCTGATATTCACCTGTAAAATCTGGCCTTTCAGTTAAATTTTGTAAGGCATATTTATGAGACTTTGGCAAAGGAGAAATGAGAATTCACCTCCACTATTCTGGGACAAATGACAGATCTAATTAAAACTGCCCCAATACAAAGCCAGTACCATAGAAATTCATGAAGAAAGTTAGCAACATTGAAATAAAGCTAATAAAAAATGAAATCGAATATAGTATGCAAAATTCAAATGCAAAAATATGCTTTTGAAACTGTACTAAAGGCAACAAAACAGAACTTCAAACAAAAACCCTGTTCTCTCAAGGACTTGAAGTAAAACAGGCTCAATGAGCAATAAAAATACTTTTATGAAAAGAAAGATGATGGTAGATATCTTTTTAAAAAGCAATCTCTGAAGAGTTTTAACTGGTTGTAGAGTTATGTAAGCTTAGAAGCTATTGAAAAGATGGATCAAAAATGTCAAAAATCAAAATTTCCAAAAAACATTGTTTTGGGAAGGAGGTTTTAAAGTCACCCAGAAAATGAAGTAAGGAGAACTTGAGAGACATTGAGAATAGATGGGAGAAAGTTGGTGTTTAGGAATAAGATTTCCTGTAGGAGAAAAGAGAACAGAAATAGCATCTAAAAGTGTATGGCAAGAACAGTTTTCTGATCAAATCTATAACTAAAAAGCTTTTGCCCTGCATCAGGTGGAAATTATTAAATGAAAACTGTGATCTGGGATCAACCTGGTAAAATTATTCAATTCTGAGGGCAAATGAAAAAGCCTGCAAGCATTCAGGGAAAAGGAACATTTCACCTACAAAGAAAAAGGAAAGCAATTTGGTCACAAATTTTTCCTTAATTGAATTAAAAGCTATATAACTTCTGTCAATACTTGAAACTATTAGAAGGAATGGATTCTGATTTAATCTAATAAACTGCCATTGCCATCTGGAAAATAAGGAAATTTCTCAGATAAAAATTTGTAAAAAGGACATCATTTATTTTTAAGTAAATTTGAATAACACTTATATTTCAGAGGTTTTCAGTTGTACAGCATTGTAATTTGTCAGTTTCTAAAGTGATACCAAGTAATAAATGTTTGAATATAATAAAATGTATATCAATTATATGCCATTATAGGATAGGATGATGATATACTCTAGTAAATTAATTTAAAAAATCTATAAATGAGGAATTTGTGGACATTTAATGCTTGCATTCACACAATCAGTGATTTTTCAGAAATCCAGTCACAAAATACAAGACTGAAGAAACTGGAAGTTTGCCAATACTTCATGTTATAGAGAAGTTGATAGTTATTGAAATTAATATCTGAGTGATGCTGAAACCAGAAAATTCTCTAGTCTTAAAATCAATCTCTAGCAAATCAGTCATTCCAAATTCCAAAAAGGGGAAAATGTCAAAGAAAAACCAGTCATAAGAGAAAACAAAGATAAGGAAAAGAAAAAAAAAAGTTTGCAATATCAGTAAGAGTGCCTATAACTCATTGCCTGAGGATTAACTGCAAATCATTACTGAAGTCTTTGCCCCCAGTAATTTCTTTGTGTTAGCCAATAGTTCAGTGACTATAGTTATAGGAAAGATGGGTCATGTGCAGTGGGTGGTTCATGCTTCTTAAGAACCCTGAAATTTAATCCAACCTTATCTTCCTACTTACAGCTCCTTCTCAGATTGGCATTTGCCCCCCATTTGGAAGAAATATAAGATTGTTAGAGTCAAGTTTCTCAGAAGGGTAAGAAAAAGAGCACTTGCATGCAAATTGAGGGGCTTCCTTTTGTAGAAACTTAGTTTACTCATCTACAGTACAGGAATTAAGACAGAACACATAATCACTGATACAGGTAGGTAGAGAGAGGGGAAAGGAGAAACTAAGGCAAATTCTTTTCTACTGACTTCCAATTTATCAGCAGCAGAGAATGAGGAAGAGGATAAAGGTTACAGACATTTTATAGGATAAAAAAGATTTGAAAAGTTACCTAATGTTTGGGGAGTTGAATACTTGTAAGTGTGATACAGTTGTTGGATATAATTAGAACCCATTTGAGCTCAATTGTCATGAAATTAAAATGAGATCAGTCCGATAAATGACAAGTTTTTCTCCAAGCATTCATGATGAAATATGAAATTTTCACTGAACAACAGAGTAGGATACATATGCTGTGTTAAGGACAAAAAATGATGGTAGATAATTTCAGGTCCTAGGTATAAAAAGCATTGTTGGAATTGGGGACTACTGAGCGAGTCAGCTGGAAAGATAGGAAGTGGTGGTGATCAAAGAATGGAAAGAGAAACTGAAATGACAAAGGGCATATAGTTAATAATAATGACAAAATCAGTGAGTGACAGTAAATCAGATTAATAACATTGGAGAAAACAAGAGTAAAGAAATCAGAGTTGAAAATACGAAGTGGATGGATGATTCCTTAGAAGTTGGCACCACTTGGCAGTATGAAAGTAGTAGGAGTAGACGATGAATTAAATTTTTCAGGAAATGAAGAAAAATTAAATGTAGACAGAACATGACTTCAAAAATGAAAAATAATGACTGGTGGAGTATACTAATAAGAGATTTTAAACTTAAGGTTCTTTTCCTTTAATTAGGAAGAAAATACTCTGTATATTTGTTTCTCCAATAAGTAAGAAAAATACGGTTCATCCCACATTCTCAATATTTCAAGAGGTGTTAATAAAAAGTCTACAATGGAATCAGTCATGCAGGACCAAACCAAAACTAAATACCTAACTAAACTGCGCTTTTAGCATCTTCCAAAGTGGAATCTTCGGGAGTTTCCTAGTCAGCACTAGTGAGGCACTAATTCCCTGAAGGGAAGGGGACTTTTCCTGAAATAATCTTTTTGTTTTGCTAGTAGTTTCCCACCCTTTTCCAAACTATAAAAACCTTCCATTTTGTATAACCCCTGATTAGCATCATATCTTGCTATATGGGATGCTTCTTGATAAATTGTGTCATAAAGCCAATTAACCTCTAAATTTATTCAGATGAGTATTATTTTAACAGAGGGTTTTTCCCTCCACTTTTGCTGAAGCAGTTGGTGGGGGTAGAACAGCCAACATACAGAAGTTCTTTCAGAGTAAAGTGAGTGGTATGGCAGAGTTATACAGAGAAAGGGACCAAGTTTAGCTCTCCAATTTGGCTGTAGTGGTATGGAAGGAATTAAGAAATTCTCATAAACTTTAAGGAGCTCTGCCTGGTAAATGGTTGGATAACTAGCAAGGGATGCTGCTATCTGAGGACCACATATCAAGCTAGTTGACGATCAAAAAGGATTTACAGACCTTAAAGTTGTAGGCTATATTTGGATGAGTTGAGACAGGGGTCAAGACCACAAATAGAACTATAAGTTCTGTCCAGAAAAAGAGGGAAGCCCATGTCACTCAGCTTCAAACTTCAGCAGAGGATATGAACAAAACAAGCTATGAAGGCTGATGAAAAACATTATTGCAGTGAATCTAATAAAGATCTCGAGAGTAATGAAGGACACAGGAAGATCTGCGGCCCTTTCTCTGAGGGTCAAGAGAGATAGTGAACTCCCATGTACACTCAGATTTTATTTTAGGAAGAAATTTGAGATAGAAATAGAACTCTGAAAAACTGAACATATATCTGAAGTGGTATATATCTTAATATAGAGACCACTGAAACACATATTTTGAGTACTTAATAAGATAGCTATAGATTCTTTTATGGATAGATCAGTCCAAGTTAACTTCAACTCAGCTATGAAGTCAGTTCCAAATCTTGAAGTAAAAACAGAGTTCTTACATTATGATCTGTTCTGAAAAGGATTTAGGCCAGTCATATGAAGCAGATGAAACCACAATGCAGTAATGAGTGTCAAGCATGAAGTGATCACAACAGAACTGAGAAAAATCAGAAAATCAAATAGAACATTACAATGCCACAATTTAAGGTCAGTGGCAGGAGGTCACCTCTTCTTTCTGGGATTGTATTCTATCTGGGCCACGGGGTCAGACTCTTGCAGGTTCAATGGCCAAAAATTCACTGGGGCCAGTTGGAGCCAGAGCAGGTATGCTGTCCTCCATGCTGGTTCATCCAACAGCCCAGCTGCCCTGACTGAGTAGTGCTGAATGTATAGGTTGACAGAAGAACAAGCATATGATCCTTTTCACACTGCTGATCTTTCACTAGTCCAAAATTTAAGCTTTCAATGTATCAATGAAAAAATATTTAATATATGAAAAGAATAAAAATCTGGGGGAAAAAAACTACTCAAATCTTTGTGAAACTTCTATAGAGAAGTTGATAAGAACAATTTTGATTAAACCTTGTTGAAACTAATAAAATTTTTATCCAGTTTCCCATCACCATTGTTAATACAACTAATGATCTTACTGATGAAAATTACATCAATGAGTGATTAGCATTTTCCAAGCACTAGAATACAACATTAACACATACTACATCTTTCAGTTTTTACAGCAATCTTATCAGGAAGGTACTGATTTTAGCCTCTTGCACAGATAAAAATGAGGTTTTAAGATTATAATTTATAAGATACATACTAAATAACTTATGAAATAGCAATTTAAGCATATGAATCTTCAAGTCCTTAGTGCTTCCTTAGTGAACAGTAACACCTCCCTTGTGATGAAAATTTATATAAAACTTTTGCATAACACCTTGTATACCTTAAAACAACTCTATGAAGTAGAGACTAGTGCTATCTTTATACTTTTAGAGAGGAGGGTACTAAGGTTAAGAGAAATACTAAATCCAAGATCAACTCTACCAAGAGAATTAGAGAAAAAAAAAATGTGAAGAGAAATTTGAGCTGGATGTTCACTATAAACAATCATTTTGTGTTTGGAGGGGACAGGAGAGGCTAGGGGAGGGCTGTATGTGTAATTTTACAGACCAAGTAACTTATGTGTGACTCCAGTAACAAAAATATACCTTTAAAATCTAGTCAAATAATTGTCTAATAATAGTCAACGACCCTTTTTCTTCAGATGAACAAGTAAACATTCACTTACATCTGGTGTTTACATTACATATTGATGGTAGTATAACTTGCCATAACTCATCTTTTTCACAGCTGTCATTATCAAACTCAACTAAAGTTGAAAGAGAAAGGCAACTCTTCAGTTACCAACAAGTGACTCAGAGGCATTTAATAAGAAAAGCAAGAAATAGATAAGGATCACACATCTTGATTGCCCCAAGAGAACCCCTTTCATACATTTATACCTCTAGGCCAGTGACCTGTCCTGACTCACATTTCTTCAGGATAAAAACATCATGATTGGTAGAAATTGATCACCCCAATTATTGGTGAAAGAAGAACTAATTTTCCCTCTTTATGTATCCCCCATTTAGGAAAGCTTCCAGTCACATCTTGGCCCACACCTGCAATGCAGACAGCCTTGCAGAGAAGGTCCAAGCCAGGATAGGGGAGGAGGAAGGGGTGGAGGTGAAAGTCAGGATAGAAGATGCAGCATTGAAGGCCAAGTTCTAGTTACCAAAGCACTGCTACACAAGCCATACTCTCTGCACCTATTCCTCTGTCTTTTCTAGAGTTTAAGTTCATGATTTTAAAATTGGGTCAAAAGAAATTAAAACTGTGTAAGTAAACATTCACTTTATTGGGAAAAATGTAGAACCCACTGCTTTAAATATGAGGAATATGCATGCTTATAATTTAAAGCAGAAAGATTGAAATGACTGAGAACTACGCAAAATCTGTTAATATGGTCTCAAAAACACTTCATTTTCCTCTTTAATATTTAAGAAATGATGGTATATATTGAATGAATGTTCAACATTTTAAAACTTTTAATTTATTCTCTATAACCTCTCACAGGTAATAGTGAAGATAAAATCTCACATTACTGATATATTTTCAAAATTGCATCTTTGCCTTACACTCAATAATGCATACCTCAGAAACTGAAAATATGCTTTTAAAAAAAGGCAGTAGTAATAGTATCATATTTGACTTCCCCAAGCCCTTTAAAATGGAAAGCTCCAATGGAAATTCTATGGAGACCACCAAGACAGGAAACCAAACATTCTAAGAAAAATAGAACAAAAATAAAGTGGAAAGCTAATGCTAATCATTTCAGGTTTCTTTTGGGGGTAACAAAGATGCTCTGAAATTGACTGTACAAAGGACACATAACTATTCATATACTAAAAGTCATTACGAAATTGTGTACTTTAAATGGATGGATTGAATGATTTGAGAATTATATCTCAAAAAAAGCTACTATTTTTAAAAAGTTAACAGAGTAACTGGGATTTTATGGTGGGTTAGAGGAAGCCACAGTTCTTCAGCTATCCATGGCATCAAGAGGTTAGGATTATATCTCTTGCCCTTAAGTTCAAGTTAGCCTATAGTGACTTTGAATATGACACCATATTATTTCCAGGCTTATTCTAACCTTTAAGAGAACTGGCTACTTCTGTCATATCTTGGAGACTTCAGCTGGTATGTAAGAACTTCAACTAAGTAAGGTCATATTAGTCTGAGGAGGCTCATGTTTGCCATGTTGAAAGACAAAAAGAAATGGTTGGTAAACTCCAAGATGTTCCTATTCTTAACCATTCAACTCTCCTCACCTGAGTTGCAGAATTGTGAGAGGGAAAAAAAGATACCATATCCATATATCCATGCTTACCATGATTGAATCCATCACCCCAAAATATCATGAAACTAGGTAATAAACTGCTGTGCTAAGGCTATAAGTGCTGGGCATGTTTGCTAGGCAACAACAGACATAGTAAATAAACTGCAATACTACTATAACTATGCCCACAAATCCCCATATAAGAACAACTGAAATTTAAAATATAGACAAACTAGGTCCTAGGAAGAATAGCAGCTATACAGGAATAAGACAAAATAAATCCAAAGGGAATTCTTGAGGGCTCAAAAGTCAAACTAACCAGGACTTTCCAAGAAGTATTCAAGTCCCTAAAGAGATTTCTGCTCCAAGTGGAGGACTCAAATGGCCAAATTGAGGGCACTCATTCATAATTAATAGGGGATTCCACAGGTTCTCAACTATACAAGACTGCAAGATAACAGAAAGTTCTGACATATAGAAGTAAATCATGTGGGAACACGGACTGAACAAAAATGATCCGTTTTGCTGGTACTGGGGGACCAAAAGCTGTATGGTTCCCAGGTCAGGGGAAACTACAGCTTCATGAATGACACAAATCTACAGTGTAGGTATGGTACTGGATTCTTGGGGCTTAATCTAGACTTTGCATCCCTAATCACCCATTAACTGAAAGGAAAAAGAAAAGAAATCGTTCTGTTGGAAGTAGAAATGAACTCTATTTTCCACAACTACTACCTTTGGCCAATAAAGTAGTAAATGAAGGGTAGGAAATGTTATTCAAGGACCTTCAGGACTATAACAAAATAGTTTAAATTCAAGAAAATTCATAGTTCCAGAAAGTAAAGAGAAGAAAAATTTGATTTAGAAAGTATACAAAGAAATAATAGCTGAAAGCCTCCCAAAATTGGCAAAAGAAATAAATCTACATGTTCAAGAAGTAGCCTAAGATATGAAAAGCTCAAGGAAATTCACAAAACCATCATAGAAAGTTCTGGAAATGAAAGACAAAGTATCTGGAAAGCAGTAAGGAAGAATGAAACCTTACTCAAAAGAGAAAAATATTTAAATGACAGTGTTGTTTCTTATCAGAGTCTAAAAAAAAAAAAAGCAATATAATACTTTTCAAATGCTGAAAGAAAATCAATTGTTAACCCAGAATCCTATATTCAATAAAAATAACTTCAGGCAATAAAAGGGAAATGAAAACATTCTCAAATAAAGGAAAACTAAAAGAAATTGTCACCAGCATACTTACTCTAAAAGAATCACTAAACAAAGAGAAATTGACAATTTAAAAACTACCAAAAAATGAATATTCAGATTCATATTTTTATTTTGTAATGCTAACAAGTGTTTATAGAATTAACACTAGTTTATGCAGTATTTTCCAGAAAATGGAGAGGGGCACACCTCTCAATTTTATGAAGTATTACTCTGAAACCAAAACCAGAGAAAATACTGAAAAGGAAACTAATATTCCTCAAGAATACATATGTAAAAGCCCTTAAAGTATTAGTGCATGGAATTCACCAATATAAAACTATATACCATGACCAAATGGGATTTTATTCCAGATATGCAACACTAGTTTAATCTTTCTCTATGTAGTCCACCAAATTATAGGGTAAAGAGAAAAAATATATGATCATATCAATGCAGAGAAAATGTTAGAAAAACTTCAATTTCTATTCATGATAAAAAATATCTGAAAAATAAAAACAGGAGGGAACTTTAATTTGTTAGAGGAGGTGGTTCTGGCAATCTCAGTGAGTGAAGCACCATCCTTATATCTCTGACATCGGACAATTCCCAGCAAGCCATGAAACTGACTTACTGAAGGTAGGGAGCTTCTGGGATCCTGAGGGGATAACCCAGCAGCCAGGTTAACCTTTCAAACAGTGAGGACAGGTAAACCTCATTCTCTTGTTTTCAATGCTTGGGCCAGGATACATGGGTTCAGCTCTCTCTTCAGAGACAATGGTAGCCATTGTCTTGACTTCATGGTGGATTTTCCAGCTTGAATATACATTTTGAAAACTGTCATTTCTCCTCTCCCCAATCTTTGGGCCTCATCTGGCTTTGCTACCAGTATGTGCATTGGACTCATTATGGAAAGTTGTTCTCTCAGGTTCAGCTTTGTGCTCTATTTGACTGAGCAGTTATTCATGAGAGGGGATTTCAAAGTTGGATCAGTGGTTGTTTTTTGAGATCCTTCTTTCCCTTCTCCTCTTCTCACTATTAAAAATCACTGAGCACACTAAAGTGACTACTTTCCAAATGCAAGTGGCAGAGATCCTGAGAACAGACATGGGATTTCTTCTTAACATTTTTGGAAATGGATGAAACCCTCAGGTTCACTGGGTATCAAATTTGATAAAGTATAAAACTCTACTGGCAACATTAAATTCAATAGCAGTAGACTTTTCTCTCTTGTTCCCATTGGAAACAAGGCAAAGGATTTTACTCCTGCTATTTTTATTTAACATAGTACTGGAAATTCTATTCAACTCAAATCAAGAAAAAGCAAAAGCACATAGATCACAACGGGAAAAACTGTGCTTATTTACAAATGACACGAGTGTATAAAAAAACCCCAAGAGATGATCAAGGAAATCTTTAGAATGAGTTCAACGAGGTTAAATAATACAAGCATAAAAAAAATCAATTGTAGTCCAATCAATCATTCAAAACATTTTGGAAGCAATTTTAAAAACTTACTATGGAGTGGGCATTAGATAATTGAATATTATGTTACCAGTGGGGTTTTATACACTTTATCAAATTTAAGTTAACATTACTCTCAATATGTTCTCTGTGGTTATATTTAAAATAGCTCCTTACCTATTAATGATAACTACTAATTTGTGAATTTTAAAAAAATGATCTTAGACTTGCTTTAAAATACCAATCAAGGAGAGAATAGGTGCCTCCCTAGTGGTGCAAGGAATTCAGGTGCAGTACTGTGATGCTATCTGCAGCCATTGAAGCATGAGTTCGATCCTCAGCCAGGGAGGTAACACACATGGTGCAGTAGACCTCTCCTGTCTCCTCCGTTGCTTCCCTCAACAGTGTTTCAGTCAATATGCCTATACTAGTCCCCACTTTGTCTCTGGTGACTCTTCCATCTCCCCACACCTCTGGTTTGTACCCCAGTTCTTGTATGCATAAATAAATATTTTAAAGACAAGGGAGAATAGATGGTAAAAAGGGCAGTTGCTGATGGGTGGAGTTAGGTTTGAGGTATATGATGATTCATCATATGAATATCATTGTTTGTGTATGTACGTTTTCAGTTTACCATGTTAAAATCTTTTTTTTTACTGATTATGTAACTTTCTGTAATCATTCATTTGTCAAATTTAACACATACTATTTGCAGATCAAAATAAAATAAAACATGGTCCTTTCTCCCAAAAAACTCATAATTTGGTAGTGAGAAAATAAGAGAAAAAAGTAAGCGTTATGGAGTTTGCTCAAATAGGCACATTACAGAGTTGGGGTGCATTAAAAGGCAACAGAAACCCCCTGGGGACATGAGTAAGGTGATACTGCATCTGTCTTACAAACATACAGGTGTTCACAGGTTGAGACAAAAGGCATTCTGCGTGACAGTCATATGCATATAGCACTTAATATATTTCAAGAACTATTCTAGGCACTTGACATATTTAAATCACTCTATGCTCAAAACAAACCTATGAGACATATACTAAAATTAGTATATATCCCATTATGTCAATAAAGCAACTGAGACACAAAAAAGTATGTAATCTAGTCAAGACCATATACTTTTAAGTGATGGTATATAAAACCCAGGGAATATGCTCTCAAAACTCCAGACTTCTCTTTAGTAGACAGTGTCATGTGTACAGAGGCAAAGAGGCATAACATAACACTACACTCGGAAACTATAAATGTTGCTATAATGGATGATGTGAGGTAGAAAATCAGGAGAGTAAATCAGAAAAATGAGAGAAGATGGATGGGTAGTCAAAAGGCAGACTATGAGGGCTTCATATATCAAGCAAGGGAGTTCATACCATTTCAAGTAAGAAAGTGAAAACCAACAAAGGGTTATAAACAATGGAATGACATGTATTGATTTATACACTACAAAAAAAAAAAAACTTAGGCAGCGGTGAGCAGAATGGACAGGAGAGGAATCAATATAGGAGGCAGAGAATTCTGTTAACAAGCAAGTGTATTGGTCCAAGAGAGAGATTGTGACCATGGAGATGGCACTGTTAATAGATATGGGTGAAGGCAAACAAATTCAAGGAGGATACAAGAGGAAGCAGTCATAGAATTTGGAAAATCTGCGTATGGAAAGCAATGGCATGGGAAACAGTAAAATAAAGAAGCCTCTTAGCTTAAGTGAGGGAAAGGGATGCCATTAATGGTAAATGGGGACACAGCAGGAGAAGGGCTTTATAAAGGGATCAAACTCACATTTGACCAGGTGAGTCTATGGATAGGGTTGTATAATGACTGAATCTCAGAAGATAGACAATGTATTTGGGAGCCTTCAATATACTGGCACTAACTTAAAACCATAGGAACAAATGGGATTTAAAAAATCCTATATGCAATTAAAACAAAAGAAAAAGATCAGAATTCTCTTAATTTTGGTTAGTCCAGTGTAATCATTAGGACTTTACCAAGGTTATTGTACTGAATGTACCATATTAATTTAGTAACTTATTTGAAGTAGCATATTTTAACTATATTTTAAAACTATCACTACTATAAAAATAAAGCTAGTATTGTTAATAATAAAAATGGAAAGTAAGCATATGGGAAATTTTGTAGGATGTGTCAATATAAGTTCATCATTGATAAGTAATGTACCATATCAGTAAGGGATAGGGATAGTCAGGGAGGCCATGCATGTTGGGGAGCAGAAGGTACATGAAAGAGAGGCATGAGGCATATACCTAGTCAGGCCAAGGACAACTGGAAGGCCATTTCCCCATGTTTTAGGACCTGCCAATGAGTAGCCTCAGCCAAAGCCCCTCATTTCTGCAGGACAGCCACAAAATCGCCAACTACCAATTCCTCTCAGAAGAAAGCTCATAAGAGCATGAATTTAGAGAAACTAGGGAAATCTTACCAATGACACAAAAAAGCCATACACATTGGAGACCATATGATGTCATTTTTTAAAGTCAGTGGATTTAGAATGTAAGGTCCTTTAGTTCTCTCTGGGAAGGTTTCACCAGAGCTCCCCTTCAGCTATACACAGCAAATTCCCCAGGCGGTTTCTCCATGAGGTGGAGACACTGGTTATATTTTAAGAGCAGGTTCAGTAGAGAAAGGGACAGAAAGGTAACTTGCATAGACACAAGTGGGCAGAAAGAGCTGATCAAAAGGAACAGGTTTGCTGTGAGAGGCCTGCATGGTAGCAGGTGGGCAGCCTTGAGGACAGCAGCCACTGCTGAGGGAGCTCAGTGAAGAGAACACCCAGTAGGGTACAGGTTATGGGCAGGCAGGAGGCTGCTTCCCCTGAAGAGGGACAGAGTTGGAGAAAAACAGCTCATGCATAGTCATGGGGGTGGGGGAGCAGAAGGACAAGGACAGCTGTCCCATTGTGGAGAACATTAGGATTTATCCTCTTCTTTTAATAGGGAGGAGCTCATCTTGTGGGTATTTAGAATATTGCCAATTTTGGACAACTATGCAGAACCAGAAAGAGACCAGACATTCCATAGTGCGTAATCTCCACATCTTTGCCCTCATGTCTGTACCCCCCAATACTCTCTAGAGCTAGGGTCTCATGCATTGTGATAAGGCACTGGTGCCTAGGATCTTGATTCTATAGCTGGGTTTATGGTCCTGTTTATCCCCTCTACTCCACCTCCTGCGTGTCTAGTCTTGTGATGTTTCCTTTACATTTTCCCTATTCTTACCCTCTATCATCCCCTCCATCCCACTTCCCCCCAGACCATATCTGGCCCAAAATCTTTTGGGGAGTTGATGGGAGGCGATCCATCATCTTCTGTAACTTCTTCCTGCTGGAGTGGGACGTAGAGCTGGCCCTACCTAATAGGCCTGGGATATGGTCTCCCTAACACTAGTCCCTGAGCTACACATCCTTGCTGGTTTTGGAAGGAGGCATGCAGAGGACAAGGGGTATGGTGTCTGGACAGTCGCCTTTTTGAGGAGGAGTTTAAACTTCAAGAGCTCCTCCTACATTAGAGGAAATAGGTTTGATTAGGAGATTGCATAAGTTGAGGCTTAAACAGGATAATAAGAAATAATAGCAGTGGCTAAGGGCCCTCAGCAACATGTAGTCATTCGGGGCCAGCCACAGAATCATGTTTACTGACAAGATAGGCAGCAAAATAGCACATTTTAGTGTTGTGACATGGAAATAAATTTTATCAGGGAAAACACCCCTTTTCTTCAGTGTTGTTGGACTAAAAGCTCCTAGCAGAGGAGTTTTTAAATCCCTTGTGCCCCTTGCAAGGGCACCACCCACCAGGCAAACCCCGAAGGCCTGGAGCCACGCACTCAACAGCAGGTTTGCCTTGCTGTGTGTGCACGGCAGCAAGGCCAGTGGAAACTACTAGTTTTTATCTTTGTTAGGGACACAAAGTGTCACAAACAGGATCACTGTGAGGCTAGTCAGAATCTCAGGAAATTTAGGTGAGTTTTAGAGTTAAGTTAGAGTGCAGGGCCACAGTCCACTTTTAGAATGTTAAGATTTTACCTGAGTGTGATGATTTGCCCAATGATACTGTACCAGAATATATTAGGCATCAGGAAGTCTCACACACCTGAGAACCTCTCTGTTTATACTTATGTTGATGACAAAGTTACCTATGATGTATGAGTATATTTAAATCAACTGTTTTTCTTTTTGGAACCATCTATCTCTACCAGGAGAAGAGGCAGATTAAGATCTTCTTTGACAGTTTGCCTGTTTTAGATTCTTATCAGAAATCTGAGGTTTGGAATTGAGCTACAATGTCTTCAGAGAGAAAGTTAGGAAAACAACACTAACAACATATAAACATGTGACCTTGTAGTGAGCAAGGTAGCAGGGCTGTAAAGTGTCCTGACTCAGACTGGCCTCAGACTGGTACTACTAGCGAGGGGACAGTTGACCAGTAGGTCAGTCCAAAAAGTTGGATCAAGACAGAGTAAGTGGCCCTTGATTCACCAACAAGGTGATCTTTCTGTCTGCCACTTCTAGGATCACCCAAGGCTAATCCATAGGAATAAACAGGGGAGACTGTCTCACCTCTGGGCTTCTTCAGAGAAGGTCTTTTCTTGCACCGGGTTCTTCATAGGCAGAGCTAGAGGCAGCTGATGGTCAAGTCTGTCCTCCCAGCCTGGCCCGTGGTTTGGACTGGCTCCCTCCCTTAGAGACAGTCCCTCTTTCAGTGCCCTGTGCAGCGGCACCAAAAGGCATGGCCATGGGGACAGCTTCTTTAGACACTTGCATGTGAGGTTGCCCGGTTGCTGGCAGTGGAAGCAAGCTGAAAGCCCACTGAAAGGTGGAGGTGCTGAATGCTCTGGGGCACGTGGGGCCTTGGGTGAGTCTGAGGTGGCAGGGCACCGACACTGGCAACTGCCATATACTGGGCCGTCCTCTTGTCTTTCTCCCTTTCTTTCTTAGTCTTGCTAGTCTCTTCTATGTCACTGTAGGTCTTGATATCCATGTTCAAAAAGTGTTAAAAAGAGAGATCGCAGACCCTTGATTAGGTCTCTGGAGCCTGTGCGTGATGTCAGGGCAAGACTGGCTAAAGAAGGAGACCACTAAAAAGCTTATCCTTTTAGTCTCTGAATCTATATTAGTATACCATCTGATAGCCCAGCAAATCTGGTCTGAAATGATGTAGGGTTTTTGGGATTCTGAGTAACTTTCCTCAGTCCTTTCATAATTCACTGGCTTAACAGTTGTCTTCTGTATGCCATGAAGGAGGCAGGTAATCATTTATTCCTTTGGTTGGTCTGTTCATTTTTGTTTCTTGGTTTTATGGGTTTTTTTTTGCATTTGAACAAGATTGTTTTCTTTAAAAAAAAAACCAGGAAGTCAGGATAGCACCACATTTTACAGCCCACATTGATCTGTAGCTGGTGTTAAGCCTTTCTGGCACAACTGTCAACCTTTTTATGACCAGTCTTGGAGTTGCAAACCTCACTGGGGTCACAACAATATTAGATAGATATGAACATTAAGTTTCCTTACAGCAAGGAGCAAAATGTAGACCAGAATGCTGTTTCCTTGCAAGAAGGAGCAAAAAGTAAATCTAAAATTTAGTTTCCTTACAATAAGGAGTAAAAGGTAGACCTAAAGGTTAAGTTTCCTTACAATAAGGAGCAAAAGTTAAACCTGAAAGTTAAGTTTCCTTACAATAAGGACCAAATGTAGACCAGAAAGTTGTTTCTTTACAATAAGGAATAAAATTTAGGCCTGAAAAGTTTCCTTATATTAAGAAGAAAAGGGAGACCTGAAATTTAAGTTTTCTTATAATAAAGAATCAAATGTAATCCAGAAAGGTGTTTTCTTATAATCAGACTAATATGTAGACCTAAAATTTAGTTTTCTTACAATTAGGAGTAAAAGGTAGACCTAAAATTTAAGTTTCCTTACAATAAGGAGTAAAAGACAGACCTAAAATTTAAGTTTCCTTACAATAAGAGGAAAAAGATAGACCAGAAATTTATTTCCTTACAATAAGGAGCAAAATATAAACCAGAAAGTTTTGTTTCCTTACAATAAGGAGCAAAATGTTAACCAGAAAGTTGTTTCCTTACAATAAGGAGTAAAAAGTAGACCAAAGACTTAGTTTCCTTACAATAAGGAACAAAAGTCAGACCTGAAAGTTAAACTCATGAGGAGAGAGGCATGAGGTGTTCACCTGGTCAGGCAAGGACAACTGGGTAGCCGTTTCCCCATGTTTTAGGGCCTGCCAACTGTACTTTGACCTTAGCCCCTCATTTCTGCAGGGCAGCCAGTCACCAAATGCCAGCTTCTCTAAGAAGAGAGCTCAGTAGTGCATGAAGATAGAGTAACTCTGGAAATCTTACCAATGACATGAAAAAGCCATGACGTTGGGCACTATAAGATGTCATATTTTAGAGTCAGTAGGTTTTTTTTTTTTTGGGGGGGGGGTTTGTGCGTTGGTTTTTTGTTTTTTTTTTTGGTTTTTGTTTTTGCTTTTTCATCAATCTGCAGCTGCTCCTAAGCCTTCGTGGCACAACTGTCAACCTTTTTGTGACCAGTCTTGCAGTTGTGAACCCCACCGGGGTCACAATAATATTAGGGATAGACCTTAAAGTTAAGTTTCCTTACACCAAGGAGCAAAATGTAGACCAGGAAGTTGCTTCCTTACAATAAGGAGTAAAAAGTAGACCAAAGACTTAGTTTCCTTACAATAAGGAGCAAAATGTTAACCAGAAAGTTGTTTCCTTACAATAAGGAGTAAAAAGTAGACCAAAGACTTAGTTTCCTTACAATAAGGAACAAAAGTCAGACCTGAAAGTTAAACTCATGAGGAGAGAGGCATGAGGTGTTCACCTGGTCAGGCAAGGACAACTGGGTAGCCGTTTCCCCATGTTTTAGGGCCTGCCAACTGTACTTTGACCTTAGCCCCTCATTTCTGCAGGGCAGTCAGTCACCAAATGCCAGCTTCTCTAAGAAGAGAGCTCAGTAGTGCATGAAGATAGAGTAACTCTGGAAATCTTACTAATGACATGAAAAGCTATGACATTGGGCACTATATGATGTCATATTTTAGAGTCAGTGGGTTTGTTATTTTTGTTTTTGTTTTTTTTTTTTTGTTGTTTGTTTTTAGTTTTTAGTTTTATTTTTGTTGTGTGTGGTTTTTTGTTTCTGTTTTTGCTTTTTCATCAATCTGCAGCTGCTCCTAAGCCTTCGTGGCACAACTGTCAACCTTTTTGTGACCAGTCTTGCAGTTGTGAACCCCACCGGGGTCACAATAATATTAGGGATAGACCTTAAAGTTAAGTTTCCTTACACCAAGGAACAAACGGTAGACCAGAAAGTTGCTTTCTTACAATAAGGAGCAAAAACTAGACCTAAAAGTTGAGTTTCCTTACAATAAGGAACAAAAGGTAGACTTGAAAGTTCATTTTCCTTGCAATAAGGAGCAAAATGTAGACCAGATTGTTGTTTCCTTACAATAAGGAGAAAAAGTAGACCTAAAAATTACATTTCCTTACAGTAAGAAGCAAAAAGTAGACCTAAAATTTAAGTTTTCTGACAATAAGGAACAAAAGTTAGACCTGAAAGTTAATCTCATGAGAAACAGTGAGTCATGAGGAATTCACCTGTTTGCCAAGGGCAACTGGATGGCTGTTTAGCCCTGTTTTAGGACCCGCCTACAAGTAGCCTTGGCCTAAGCCCATCATTTTTTCATGACAGCCAGATAGTCACCAAATGCCAACTCCTCTCAGAATAAGAGTGCCCATAATTGCACAAAGATAGGAAACTAGGGAAATCTTACCAATGACATGAAAAAGCCATGCATGTTGGGCACCATATGAAGTCATTTTTTTAGAGTCAGTGGGTTTGGAGTGTAGGGCCCTTGGGTTCACTCTGGGAAAGGTTTTGCTAGAGCTCCCCTTACAGCTACACACAGTGAGTTCCACAGGCAAGTTACCCCACTAGGCAGAGACATTAAAGAGCAGATTCATTAGAGAAAGGGACAGAAGGTAAGGGACACTTGCACAGACACAAGTGGGCAGAAAGAGCTGATCAAAAGGAACAGGTTTGCTGTGAGAGGCCTGCATGGTTGCTGGTGGTGGCCTTGAGGACAGCAGCCACTGCTGAGGGAGCTCAGTGAAGAGAACACCCAGTGAGGTACAGGCCACGCAGGAAGGAAGGCTGCTGCCCTGCAGAGGGACAGAGTTGGTGAAAAGCAGCTCATGCATAGTCACAGGCAAGCAGAAGGATGGTTGCCTCTCTTCTTTTGATAAGGAGAGGCTCATCTTTGTGGGTATTTAGAATATTGCCAATTTTGGACAACTATGCAGAACCAGAAAGAGACCAGACATTCCATAGTGCGTAATCTCCACATCTTTGCCCTCATGTCTGTACCCCCCAATACTCTCTAGAGCTAGGGTCTCATGCATTGTGATAAGGCACTGGTGCCTAGGATCTTGATTCTATAGCTGGGTTTATGGTCCTGTTTATCCCCTCTACTCCACCTCCTGCGTGTCTAGTCTTGTGATGTTTCCTTTACATTTTCCCTATTCTTACCCTCTATCATCCCCTCCATCCCACTTCCCCCCAGACCATATCTGGCCCAAAATCTTTTGGGGAGTTGATGGGAGGCGATCCATCATCTTCTGTAACTTCTTCCTGCTGGAGTGGGACGTAGAGCTGGCCCTACCTAATAGGCCTGGGATATGGTCTCCCTAACACTAGTCCCTGAGCTACACATCCTTGCTGGTTTTGGAAGGAGGCATGCAGAGGACAAGGGGTATGGTGTCTGGACAGTCGCCTTTTTGAGGAGGAGTTTAAACTTCAAGAGCTCCTCCTACATTAGAGGAAATAGGTTTGATTAGGAGATTGCATAAGTTGAGGCTTAAACAGGATAATAAGAAATAATAGCAGTGGCTAAGGGCCCTCAGCAACATGTAGTCATTCGGGGCCAGCCACAGAATCATGTTTACTGACAAGATAGGCAGCAAAATAGCACATTTTAGTGTTGTGACATGGAAATAAATTTTATCAGGGAAAACAACCCATATCTGCTTGCTGGACTAAAAACAATGTTGATGGGATATCTGCTCCTAGCAGAGGAGCTGTTAAGTCCCATGTGTCCCTTGTAAGGGCAGCCCCTCTGGCCCTTAGGATCTTGACTTCTATAGCTTGATTTATGTTCCAATTTATCCTCTCTACCCCACTTCCTTGTGTGTCTTGTGATATTTCCTTTATGTTTTCTCTTCTCTTATCCTTCATCATTAGGACACTATTTTATGCCCTTCTCTGTGAGTCATCTAAATAACCCCTGGTGCTAATTTTGGGAAAAGGACTTAAAATCTTAGAAAATTAAAAATCTGCTTTTTCAGAACATATAAATGATTCCAGACCTATGTTCTAAAGTTAAGAAGTATAACTGAATCATGAGACAAAGTAAGGAGTAAATGAATCATGAGACAAAGTATTGACAATGTGCCATTATACAGAACAGTGTTAATAGTAGAGAAAGTGTAATTCTAATTTTACAGAGGCACATTCAGGATAGTTCTGAAGAAACTAGGTTAATATCAAAAGAAGTCACAAATATTCACTAGTTCTTGGGTTACAGTTAAAGAAACAGCAGAATTAAAAGATCTTCAATTTGGTGCTGTCTATCGAGTAACCGATTGAACCTGGACCCAGCATTTTTCTTCTCCAGCATTTCGTTCTCTCCCATCTCCTACCTCATGCACACAAGCCTCCTGCTGGAAACGGCACTCTAATAAAAGAAAGTACTGTGAGTGTGTAGTATTAGGCCCCTACCTTAGGGCACTATTCACAATTGACTGTACTTCTCAATCAGGAAACCTACAATAAAGGACTAGTTGCCCAGACCAGCTTTCAGTCACAAGAATTAAGAGCAAGGCAGGTAGCATAAAACATGGTAGAGTGTAATTTAATGTTATATAAGAGATTAATAAAATGATAAGTTAATTATTATGAATCCACATAGCTTTGCTTACTTTTAAATAAAAACTGAAAGCCTTTGGTCACTATGCATAAGTACAATGAGTATACAGTGCTATACAATAATTTAACTTCCCCTATCCTTAAAGGTACTGCTCATATTCCACCCCATTAGTTTTGCACACCTGACTCTTAATATGGGTCAAAAATGGTTCTTTGAACATTGCTAAAATTTTTATGTAACCACAAAAGACCTAGAATAGTAAATCCTAAGAAAAAAATAAGAATGGTGGTATTATGCCCCCAGACTTCAAACTATATTACAAAGTAGTTAACCGAAACAATACAGTGTTGGAATAAAAAGACATGCACAGATATATAGAAAAGATTTGAGAGTCCAGAAATAATCACACACTTAAATGGAGTGTCAATTTATGAGAGGAGTGAAGAACATACAATGCTGAAAGTCTCTTCAACAAACAGTACTGACAAAACTGCAGCCACGTGCAAAAAAAAAAAAAAAAAGAATGACATTAGAACACTAGTTCACACCATACACAACAAAAATTAGATCAAAATGGATGAAAGACCTGAAACCCTAAAATATATAGAAGAAAGCATAGGCAAAATAGTTCACAACATTGACTTCAGGGAATAGACTTCATTGACGAGGGAAACAAAAGCAAAAACTAGTTAATGGGACTACATCAAACTTAAAAGCTTATGCACAGCACACAAATTATCACTTAAATGAAAAGACACTACCAGATAGGAGAAAATATTTGCTTATTAAACACCTGATAAGAAAGTATATTCAAGTTCTACAAAACTCATACAACTCAACAAAAAGAAAATAACCCAATCAAAAATGGGCAGAGTATAGAAGACACCTGTCCAAAGAAGACACAGATGGTGAATAAGCACAAGAATAAATGCTTATCATTATGTATCATTATCACCAGGGAACTTCAAATCAAAACCACAATGAGATTAACTCAGAGTTGTGAGAATGGCCTATTATCAAAAACCAGAAAGAAGAAGCATTAGAAAAAATATGGAGTAAAAAGAAGTGTCGTAAGCCATTAAGGGCAATGTATGCTGGTTCAGTCCCTAAGAAACACAGTATGGAAGTTTCCCAAAATGTTAAAAATAGATTTGTATTATGACCTAACAATTCCACTCCTAGGTATCTATTTAAAAATAATAAAAACACCAACTTGAAGGGACATGTGCTCTATGTTTGTTGCAGATTTATAATAGCAAAGTTATAGAAACACCAGAAGTATTCAATAGATAACTGATGATGTGGTGTATGTACACAGTGGAATATTACTCAACTATTAAAAAATTGAACTCATGATACTGAACCATTTGTGACACTGATAGAACTGGAGGGGATGATGCTAAGCAAAATAAGAGGAGAAAGACAAATACCAAATGATTTCACCAATGTGAAATATAAAACAATGCAAAAGAACAGACAAAACTAAACCAAATTAAATCCTTGGAATCTAACTGCAGAGCTGCGGCTACCAGGCAAGGAAGTGTGGGAACAAAAGGAAGAAGGGGCCCAATAGTCTATAGCAGAGGATTTGGTGATGGGCTCAGTATGGTAACATATATTCAAAGAGGTATAACCCTATACCCCTAAAGTATACACATGCTGTAAAAGCAATAGTACCTCAATTTTAAAAAAAAAATTATGATATATGGTCAAATAATACTTTGAAAGAAAAAAGTTAACAGCTAATTTAAGGGCCTTAATAATTTGCATTTTCCTTTTTGGCTCCTCACTAATTTCTGACAACTATTTTCCTACTTTTCCTTATTGGTCCAATCTGTTAGACTGTATGTTTAATCCACATTAGCTATCCCAAATATGCACAATTTCCTTTCCAATGTATTCAGTTAATTTTGGAGTAGACTTGTGTAGAATCTAAGAAAATCGTAACTTTTGGATTCAACAGCTTACATACCAAATAGCCTTTACTATTGTTAAGGCTCATTCCTACTAAAAATATTGTAAGTTAATGACATAAAAATAGTTGTTAAACAGATATGAATAGAGCAACTAGAATTTTTCACAACATTCTATCTCTCAAATATCCAAAAACCCATTTAAAACTTAAACACAAACTTAGCCATTTTCACAAAAATTTGAACATTGTGCAGAATTGAAAAGGAATAAGAAATTTTGTTTGACAAACTACAATAAGGGCTCAGAATAGAGGGGGCATTGTATTGAAATGAAAAGCAATGTTCATTTCAGTAAGTAGCAGAATCTCTGAAAAGTTGTAGAACACATAAGAGCTTTTTTGTAATCTAAAGTAGGACTAACTGGCACATAATTGGTAACTTCTAAACATTAAAAAATAGTTATAAGAACATGGGAAGCACCACTACCCAGAACACCTGAGAATGAAGTAGGAAAAAGTGGTTGGGGGTAAGAAAGGAAAAGAAAGAACAAACAGAAAAATGGGGAGAGGAAGGAAGAATTTATTCTGTGTTAATTGACTATGTATTCCTCAGTCATCCCCTATGGCTGACTCTTGTGTAACAAGTGAGCTCTTAATTCTCTTTGAAAACAACGATAAGCAAATTACAGCCACAAGCCAAATTCCACCCACTGCCTGTGTTTGTCAGTAACATTTTGTTGAAATATAGCCAGGCTCATTCATTTACAGGCAGACTTGTGTAACTGCAATAGATAGTTATTTTAGGACTTGCAGGCTAAAAGCTATCTGTCCCTTTGCAAAGGAAGACTAATAACCTGTGCTCTACAACGTAACAAAATATTTCAAATTCCTATATTTTTTCACTAGTATTTTTCATTAGTATCACAGTCCTCTATTTATAACAATAGAAAGAAAGCCTAGATAATATAATATACTTATTATATATAAATATACATATTTATATATAAGAATATATAATATTTGTAATACATAGAAAATAAAAGTTTTAAGAGAAAAGGATTACATTGCCTTCCCTTCACTGTGAGCTTCTTAGGAGCAGAGAGTTTACTTTATGCCAACTTTATTTGGCCAATAACTACCATGAATAAAATGCTCAATGCTTGTTGTGTGATTATCATAACCTTTTATTGGATGGAAAAATCATATTACCTCCAGCATTAAAAGAAATACATATGCTTGTTCTGATAATCATTCTTGGGTTACAACCAAGAAATGTCATTAAAATGAATAGAGGATATGACTTTTTTTATTTGTTTCTCCTAAGTTGCTTTCTTAGTTTGGGTTCCTTGTTTTAGGAATATGTTCTTATTCTGAGATGGAGAGCTTCATGTGTAAGTCTACTGGGGAGTGTTCTAAGGGCAAAAGCAGTCATGGCAGAGTAACAGGACTGGACAGAGGGAGAAGTGGGACTGCAATGCAGTTGCCACAGAGGCCTCGGCTGATCCATACAGAATTCTGGAAATGGGATGGTCCTTTAGAGCTGTCCAAGATTGAAGCAAAGGCCCTTTGTACTCCAATCGGGCCCAATTACTGGGTATGGGTGCCTTGGGAAGAGGAAGAAATTAAATTGATATTGATGCAGTTGCACCCTTTTGCTGAGGTTGCTGAAAGCAATTCCCACTGAAGAGCCAACAGCTCTGTGAATGTGTACACTGACTCTGAAGAGGGATCTGGGTGAAGCCACACAACACCCATCATAATGGCCAAGATCATGAAGTTCAGAAACTCAGACTTCAGAGTATATGGAAATAATTCACAGACTGTCTCAAGCTGTGATCTAAATAACACACACACTGGCAGGTTCCAAGACCACTAAGCAGGTGTTCTAGCAGGTCTGACTGCCAATCTGTCACTGCCTGTCACGTTAGTCACTTAAATAAAATCACTGCATTTCCCATTGAACTATGGGAAATCACAATTGGTAGTTGTTTCTTACTCCAACTTGTGAGATTTCTTATAATTTGCAAAGCCTAAAGCTGATTGGTTCACTAAGATTTAGGAAGCCTAGCAGGAATGATTAAAAGCATCCATTCAGAAAGCAATCCCGGACTCATCACCATCTGGTCAGATCTGATTATTACACAGTCAAGGAAACCCCTGCTGGAAAAATCACAGAGAGAATTCTTCTGAGGCTGCCACTTAGCATTTGTAATAACAGTGGGGAACAAGCGTGACGTGTACCTTGTGCCAGGTACCCTGGCATCATGATCCACTACTCTCCTTTCATCAAACAGAGAAATAGGGAGATCCATGTTGATGTTTTGAAGCCCTTCAATGATTAAAAAAAAAAAAAAAAAGAAACAATATCCTCTGCTACTTTCTAGTGGAAAAAAAAAACTTGAATGTAAAAACAGCATGTCTCCTACTTCTGTACTAGTCAGTGGCCTCATCTATACAGCTAGAAGTCAGTATCATTTTCCAAAGATCCCAGATGCTTCCCTGCATGCAAGACTTCCTAACCAATTTTTCAAATTAAGAACAACCCTGAAATTTTGGCTGTTCTTTCAAACTGCTTTGAAAGAATATCAGCAGTTTTTATATCTGCCACATTTTATTTGCCATAGGTTCAGGACCCCCACAAAACAAAGCTACAAATAAAAGCTAAAGAGAATTAAAAAAGGAGAAAGCGTGGGCACTTGCTAGGGCACTAACCCCACTGAATTCACATGGAGGGAGAGAAGACCTGCTGTGATGAGACTCTTAGAGGAAAGAAATAACAAATCTCACCAAAGCATCTTAACTGCAATGCATAAAAGCTTTCAAAATCCAACTTTGTATACTGATAACAAGTAGAAGACATCAGTTACATTTACATTAATGAGACTCAGCATTCTGAGAGCAGAATAAATCATCATCCTAGGGTTTTCCAGCCTCTAGAGATTTTATCTAATAATTTAGGAAAATTACAAACAAGATAAAAGAAACAGACAAATTCGACAACTCTTAGACATTCATTTATAGTTCCAGATAGTACTTAGGAAATATCCCTACTTAAAGTTTCTCAATGGGATCTAAAAGCATGAAGATAAGAAAAAATTGGCCATTTGCTGTGCTTTCTTCCAAAACTTGCCTGGTGAGTGAAAGACTTCTCAAGTGTAACTACAGCAACCTGGCTACAATACAGATGTCATCAGCAAAGCTGGCAATGTTCAGAGCTTTGAAATCAAAACCTCTTTACCTGATATGTAATTTGTTTAGTACATTTCCTTCATTACGTTATGTTGAGAGCTCTTGCTCTGCAGACCAAGTATATCTTGCATATGACAGCCACTGTTTAAACAAGTGGTCTTCACCAGGGTCTATGTCATCCCCATCACACTTTTGGCAGTGTCTGGAGATAATGCTGGCTATCACAATTAGAAAGGGGGAAATTTTCTACTAGAATCTAGTGGAGAGAAGCCAGGAATGCTGCTAACCATCCCATAATGCACAAGACAGCCCCCACCCCCAAATAAATATCAAAAATGCAGAGGTCAATAAACTGATTTAAACTTTGCCCTTGTTGAGAATATAGAAGCACTATGGAAGAAAAAGCTACAAAATAGCTCAGTTTTGTGCAAAACATGCATGTGAAGGGCAACACAGCTATTTTTCACCTGAAATCTAGTGAGCAGTCTGATGGTTTTTAGGATCTTGCACTATACATCAGTCTGCATCATTCTGTAATGCAAAAAAAATATCCTGACCTCTACCATGGGTACATTGCTCTTTGGAGAACAGGAAAACGACCTGGTAGGTTTTATAGAAACCCTGAACCCTCATCTACAGTTTAGTGGTAGGTTCCTGTTTGCTTTGTTTCATAGATGGGCTAAAAATATGTGACTTTTTCATCATTCAAAATGTTCCTACACTAGAGGACATTATATGCCTACTAGAGGACATTAACTATTCTCTAACACAAGAATTGTAAGATTAATAATGAATGGCATTAGATCACCCTTTCTTGAGTAGCTCTTTCAGTAAGATTTTACTACTTAAATCTTAACCCATGCCTCTACCTATTTAGTTTTAGATAATTTCTTCCTAATATGTCTACCTTCACAAATTCATAATAGCCAAATTTTTACTCATCTGTTTTATGACTGTAGTGCCTTGATATCAAAACTAGAAAAGGGCATCCAAAAAAATAAAACTATAGACCAAACACTTTGATAAACATAGATGTAAAAATCCCCAACAAGAGAGTAGTAAATAAAATTGAATGATATGCTAGAACTCTTACATCATGATCAAGTGGGACTTATTTCTGGTATGCAAGGATGACTTGACATATACAAATCAATGTACACTACATCACTAAAGGAGAGAAAGCATGTGATCACCTAAAGAAATGCAAAAAAAAGCATTTAACAAGACTCAATATCTATAAGAAAACTCTCAATATTATAAAAGGAGCATATCTCAGCATAGTAAAGGTCACACATTACAAATTCATAGTTAATCACTGACAAACTCACTGGGCTCATAAATAGTGAAAACCAAAACTACTTCTATGAAACCAGGACCAACATAAGTATGTCCATTCTCATCACTATTATACAAAATAGTATTGGAAATTCAAGCCAGAGAAGTTATACAAAAAAATAAAGACATCCAAATTGGAAAGGATGAATAAAACTGTTACTATTTGCAGATAATATAGCATGATACATAGAAAAACCTAAGGACTCTACTAAAAAAAAAAAATTGAAATAAACAAAAATATAAAGTTGTAGATGGTACAAAAATATACACAAAATATATACAAAAATATGCAGCACTTCTATATGCAAACAACTAAGAAATTAAGAATTCCACTCACAATCTCATATAAAGAATAAAATTGCTAGGAATAAGTTTAGACAAAGAGGTAAAAGACCTATCATAAAAACTATAAAACACTGTTGGAAGAAATAGATGGCACAAAGAAATGGAAAGATTAAAAGAAATGGAAAGATAAGCCATTCTTCATAGAAATAGAGGAAAAAGACCATAAAATTTGAAATCACAAAATAATCTAAAAGCCTTATTGAGAGGGAAAAAATGGTTATCTTTCATCTTGACTTTATATACTGATATAATGCTATCAAAAAAGGATGGTATTAGAATAAAAATTTATTGAAAGCTGAATAATTAACCGCACATACATGTATGACTAATTCATAATGAAGGAACCAAAAGCATACAATAAAGAAAAATTTCTTCAAGTAAATGTTCTGGGAAAATTTGACAGGCACATACAAAAGAATGAAATTAAAATACTACCTAACACCCTACACACACACAAAAATTAAAAATGGATTAGAGACTTGAATGTAAGACCTAAATCCACACAAGACACAGAAAAAATGCAAAGGGCACATTCTTTAACGTTGGCCATAATGATGAGTTAGGGACTCATCTATAGCAGCAAAGGAATTAGCACCAAAATTAATGGAATACATAGAACTAAAAGGCTTCTGCACAACAAAGGAAACCATCAAAACAAAAAGGCAACCCACTAAATAAGGTATTTGCAGACTATATAACCAATGAGGAGTTAATATCCAAAATACAGGAAAAAGTCATACAGTAAAAAAATCCAATTTTAAAAATGGGCAAAGACTCTAAATAAACACTTCTCCAAAGAAAACCTACCAATGAACTGTTCATTATCATTTACTAGGGAAATACTAAAAAAAAGTACCATTAGATACCATGTCATATCAGTGAGTATGGCAATTATCAGCACAACCAGAAACAACAAGTACTAAGAAGGATGTAGATATAAGGGAAATTTCATTTAGTGTTGGTGGGAATATAAACTGGTGCAACCACTCTAGAAAGCAGCAAGGAAATTTCTCAATAACTAAGAACAAAAATACCATATAATGTAGTTATTTCACTTCTGGATATTTACCTGAACAATATAAACACTAATTTGAAGGTACATATGCATGTGTTCATTGCAGCAGTAATTACAATAAATATTTGGTATAAAGCTAAATTCCATGGATAGCTAAATATATAATATATACACAATGAAATACTACTCAGCTATGCCATTTGTGACAAGGATAGACATTTAAGGAACTATGCTAAGTGAAATAATGCAGATGGAGGAGGACAAATACCAAATGATTTTGGTCATGTGAAATAAAGCAAAGGAACAAACAAAATGAGATAGCAAGCTTAGGTTGTAAGAACAAAATGGCGGTTAAAAGAGGAGGAGAGAGGTAGGTAAATTGGGTAAAAGGCTTTAATTTTATGATTGAGGGTAGAACCTAGGCCTTTGGCAGTAAAATATAATGCTGTTTGCCTGAAACCTATACAATGTTATAAAAAATGTTACTATAATGAAAAATACTTAATTTAAAAGGTGAAATATTGTCATTTGCAACATGGATGGACATTGAGTTATTATGCTGTGAAATCAGTCAAGTGGAAAAAAACATGGCATATGATTTCACTCATTTGTGGAATATAAAGCAAGCAAAGTAAAATAAAAGATTTTCAGATAAATAGGTTGGTGGTAACCAGAAGGGAAAAGAGATGGAGGGTAGATGCAATTGAGTAAAGGGATCAAATGCATGACAATAAAACTAGACATATAGTGGGAATCATAACGTATACCCACAGATATTGACATATAATACCTGAAACATGATATTATTGCACACCTGAAACATACTATAAATCAGTTACTTCAATGAAAAAAAGTTTCAATATATCTTTACCTGCCAACAGAAAGAGGAGTTGACCCTTGTGAGAATAGTCTGCTGTGTTAATTACTGTACTTATAGTCAGGAGAATCAAGTTAAACATTGGATTCACTGATATTTAGTGTTGACAATATGTCTTCTGAGTGTCCCACTGAATGTAAACCCTGTGACAACAACTATTACAATGCTATCGTTTAAGGTTCATACCCATAATCCACATCCTTTCACGGAGCACCCATTCAGTGGCACATGCTGTGGACATACAAGTTAACCACCTTGAACAAGAACTATGGAGAAAGGACACCCTAGGGAGAAGAGTGTCAAAAAAGAAAAAAAATGCACCATCTTTCCCAATATGCTTTGTTCTACCCCACTGTCTATCAATCAGATCAAGCATTTACACTTTCTTTCCCACATTTCTTTTATTAGAGAGTTTTTGGGAGCTGTAGATTTTTATCTGAAAGATCTCTAATTCCCTTACACTGTATTCTCTAATTCTAGTTCTTCCAGAACCTCTTTTCTGGTGTTCTTGCTGACTTACAGCATTTCGTTCTTATTTGTGCAATCTCAAATTTTATCATTTATATAATTATTAATCTTCATTAAACCTTACTCATTTTATTTCAACTCAGTTAAGACTTGAGTGAAAATATAATGGATTGAATAAATTCCCCCTAAAATTTACATCCACTCTGAACTTCATAATGTGAATTTTGTGTAAATAGGGTCTTTGCAGCTATCATTAGTTAAGATAAGGTCATACTGGATTAGGGGGGTGGACTCTAAGTCCATGACGTTTAGCCTTATGAGAAGGCACACAGAGACACACAGAGATGCAGTGTGAAGATGGAGACAAAGATTATAGTCATATATCTGCAAGCCAATGAAGGCAAAGGATTGCCAGCCACCACCAGAAGCTAGGAGAGAGGCATGAAATGGTTTCTCCCTGGAGCCTCCAGAAGGGAACAACCTTGCCAAGATCATGATTTTGCACTTGAGACTCCTGTGAAAATAAGTTTCTATTGTTTTTAAACAACCCAGTTTGTGTTGATTTGTTACAGCAGTTCTAGAAAACTACTACAAGTGTCTATGAGAAGTGTCCCAAGTCCTCCATCTACAGGTAGCATAATTACCCAAAATCCATCAATGTCCTGTGGCTGAACTCTGATTTGCATAGTAACAATTATTCCAAAATTATACTTCCCACAAGCTGCTCAAGCCAGTAACCAAGTGTAGCAGATATCTAAAGCAGATAAATTCCTGCAGAAAGACTCCTTTAACAGGCAACTGAAACACTTTCCACAGTGCCCTTAACCTGACCAGTCTCAGATGCCGACACCCAGCCTTCTCCTCTTGGAATCAAGCTCACATTATAGTCCTTTGGCCCTTTGAAACCTTCCCCCATTCCCTTCCAATGTTGTGTTCCCCAATAAAATCAACACATTTAATTTCACCTTGGTGTTTACTCTTTGGAGAACCCAGAATAACCCAGAAGGAAATTTCAAACTATGATTTCTAGTTAAAATCTTTGACTGGTTTGTGGATAACAGGTTCAAATTCAGCAAGACTGGAAGTAGACCAGGTAGCTAATGTAGTAAGTGGATAAGAGACATGTGACTTGCAGTTCACCAGTGGTGGCAGTGGATACAGTAACCAGATTCCAGCTGTATTTTAACAGCAAAACTTATGGAACTGGGCAGTGAAAATATGTGAGGGTATCCAAGTTGATTCCTTAATTTCTAGCAAACACAAGGATATTGAAAATTCACTAGCACAGAAGACTAGACGGATCAAATTCAAAACTAAAACATTAAAAGCTCCATTTCAATATCTTAAGATGAAAACTGTTTGATGCTCAGAAGATTCCTAAATGAATTTGGGAAAGAGAATACTACAGTAATTAAAGCCAAGAAAGTAATCATAATCAGCTGGGGTGAAGGGCAGGGACTATAGCATGAGTAGCAAGAGCAGTCCACAAGACCTCCTAAAATTAAAAGTTGAAGAACTAAGAGAAACTGAAAACACTAATGGGCCTTCCTGGTGGCGCAGTGGGTTGAGTGCTACACTGTGAAGATCCACCGCACAGCAGTGTGAGTTCGATCCACAGCCAGGGAGGGGACCCAGATGGCGCAGCAGACCTCTCCTGTCTCCCCCACTGCTGCTCCCCTCAGCAGTGTATTTCAGTCCATCTGCCTGTTCTGCTCCCTGCTCTGTCTTTGGTGAATCCTCTCACCTCCCATGACTCTGACCTGTACCCCAGTTCTTGTACGCATAAGTAAATAATCCTTTAAAAAAAAAAACTGAAAACACTAAAAAGGAACCACTAGAGAGGCAGAAAGGGTGAACTTGGTGGTTAATGGGAGAGAGTATTTTGAAGATGAGCAGAAGGTCAAATGGTCAATGTTGATAGGCACAGAAGGACAGAAGGAAGAGAACTAAAAATTGTCTTTTGATTTTGCAGACAATGAGTCTTTGGTGGTCTCCCATTTTAGCTGTGTGGTGAGAATGGAAGCACAATCGTGCTGAGGAGAAATTAGATTTCAGGTCAAGTTGACTCTTGAATTGGGAAACCTTTGTGCCCCAAACACATAGCACTGGTAGAACCAAGTATTATAAGAAACTTTCATTTAATTTGGTATTTTTGAATTTATAATTTGTTTCCCTACCTGTCTTCATAGCTTTTTGAATTATTTCTGTACACCAGAAAACCAATGAAAACTCATAACTACAATAAGGTTAAAATAACATAACTACTGGCCTTGAAATAGAGACAAAAACAAAACAAAAGTACTAACACTAGTCTGTCTTGCCTCTCAGCATTTAAAGTACATTCACAACAAGGAGGCAGGTGTAGTGCCACTAAGCACAGGTATAGTGCCACCAAGGTTCTGTATCGATTCAAGTAGATGGATATGGATCCCACCAAGCCGTAAAAAGGAATTCACATTTTAGATAAGCCAAAAAAAAAAAAAAAAAGCCTTTAAGTTTATTTTAAAGGAATAAAGTAAGGACTCCCTAGTACACAGTACTTGGAAGAGGTAAAGAAGCCATTGTGTGCCTGTGTCTAGGGGTATTTAAACTGTTTTTTTTTTCCTCTACTTTAAAATCTCGTCAACCCACTTTGTGATTGGCTCTTTCTCCTAGTGGCCAAACTCCTCCAGGCAGATGTACCCATTTTCCCAGAATTTATCTCCCCTATCCAAGGTCAAATTTTCTCAAGTTTTACTCTTTGTTTAGTCCTTCTGGACTTTCTGACCTCATTTCTGGAATATATTTTGGTTAGCACTTTTTTAGAATTTACTGTCCTTATCTCAGAAGCCTCTTTAACTCTCCCAATGTCCCTGCCTGCACTGTCCCTGATGCTGCCTCCTTAAACCTAACGTGCTTGCCCCAGGACTCATCAGTGCCTCCAAAACTCCTAGCACACCTCTCCAACTTCATTAGAAACATTATCCATCAGATTTAGATTGAAAATTCTTGCCCATAATCTCAGTCACAGAGGCCATTTCAGTTGGAAACAGATGGCTCTATTTTAAGAGAAATAAGATCATTCTAGAGATTCTTAGGCATCAGAACTAGACTACTAGTCTATTTTAGATAAAGCATTATTTGAGTACAACATCAATGAAAGCTTTAAAAGAATAATATTCTCAAATTGAAAACAATATAACAAAACTACTCTAGAGACAAAGGACTAAATAAAATGGCATATAAAGTTTATCTGGAACATTACCTGCATTTTTTCACTAAGCAATAAAATATTTTTCTCTTTTTTAAAAAAAACTACTGCATCTTTTTAATGCCTCTAAGTTGAAATTAATGTAGAAGTCCATGTGGTCAGAGAATAAGAAAAATATATGTTAAATGATTCTAGGGGGTGTTCTTTCCAAATAAAACCTGAGCAAAGAAACATCAACGCAATTATCACTATGAACTCTACTTCCACTCTCTAATATGCCAAGTATCCTTGGGAGGTTTGGAGATCCACACAAAGGCACTGGTTACTCTGACCCACAAAAAGAGCACAGGATTTTGTTTGCAGTAATGAAGTATTTATAGATACACTACATATTGCAGAAATTCTCCAGCTACCTGAAGAAAGGATGTGCATGCCAAAGAGGAGAAAAATAAAACAGCATGCATTTCAATATAAATAACTCTACCTTAATTGCAATACCAAGGGCCATGTAGCTTTCTGGCCAGGGCTTTAAGATATCAATTGGGGCCAACTATACCTGACAGAAAAATAAGTCTTCTGAATATTCAAAAGGTGCATGCCCTGTTTTAAGCAGAAGTAATGGAGGAGAAGGATTTTTCCCTTGGACCTTCAGGTGCAGTTGGGCTGCCAGCAAGTGAGAGTAATGAGTGGTTCCACCCTCTGCACACTCTGCTCTGTACTCAGGGCAGGCATTTGTCAGGGTGTAAATTATTTACAGTGGTCTCCAAAGGCTCTGAAAAGTCAGTATATTTTTCTAAAGAAAAGAGAAAGAAATCCTGGAACAAGTATCACAAGAAATAGAGACGAAGGAAAGGTCTAATTTAAGGATTAAAGGTTGCTCTGATTGGAAAACACACACAAATACATTCTCGCTGATGCTGAATGAAACTTCAGAATCTAATTATTCAGTTCTATATTTCTTCCTTGTCACTTTAGATTCTAAGAACACGAATGTTTAAAAGCAATGTTTAAAAGCGAGCACTGGAAATAGACAATGGCTTAAGACTTCATCACTTCAACATATCTCCACTGAGTGATAACAGGCACCCAAGAAATGCATAATTAGATAATTACTTTGTATTGACTCCATTGTCTAAGGACTTTCAAGAATATTAAAAATTTTAGAACAAATGTGCAACAACTTTAAGTCTTCACTAAAAGTCAGTAGTAAAATAGCACTAAAGTGATGTGAGCATTCTGTTTTAGAGGAAGGAAGAACCCAATCATCAGCATTAACTGATGACTCAGGGTCAGAATGTTTCCACAGCAAGTAACAAAATACCTGACCAGTTTTTCCTGAAAGATGGCAGCAGAGTGAAGAGGCTGACTCGTTGACTCCAGATACCCACGAAAGGGATATCAAGAACAACCAGGACAGCTATAACTTAAATAATAGAACCATCAGACTAACTGAAAGTGGTTGGGAAAAAAGAAATCTATGTGAACTATACTTAAAGGGACAAAGAGAGTGGGATTCCCCGGTGGGTGACCCTGAAGTGTGCAGAGTCCCAGCACCAGGGGAAATTGCTGAAAGTTAGGGAGTGCACCACCCCCACCTTCAGAGGCAAGAAAAGGAAAACTCCAGCAGGGATACTGTGAACAAAGCTAAAAGGGGCTTTTTCTGACCCTGAGATGTGGACACAGAGCTGAGCCAGGCATGGCAGGAAATGCTGGTGGGTAGTTCTACACTCAGCGAGAACTGCCCCATTGCTGAAAACTAGAGATTGCATGCATACCCCCAACCAGCAGCAGGGAACAGGCCATGCTTACCCCCTTGCCAGTCTTGTACAGCTGAAGTTGCTAGAGATTGAGGGAGTACAGTGATACCCACCCCCAGCTTGCAAAGCTAAACAGCTAGAACCTGAAGGAGCAGGCCACACCCCCACCAGTGGTGTGCAGCCGAGGAGGCTGGAGATTAAGGGAGTCCAGTGTAAAGCTGAAGCAGCTGGAGACTGAGGGAACTGAAAGACGCCCATCGCCAACCAGCAGAACAAAGCAAAACCTGCTGGAGACGAAGGGAACAGGGCAATGCCCAATTCCAAAGCCCAACTCTCCCAGCCAAAGCTTCAGGAAAGCTACCAGGGCAACGCCCACCCGAGGCCAGAAGACCACAGCCAGCGCCCAAGAAGGCAACAACCACTGCCAAAACTCTGTAGCCTCCAGTCATGACAGCAAAAGCTGAAGCAGGGCAATGCCCCCGCCCCCACTGATGCAGCCTTACAGCCCTCAGCCTTAATATCTGGAACCCGAAAAGGGCAGCATCCACCACTGAAGCCTTGCAGCCCCCAGCCACAGTTGGAAGCTGGGGAGCCCATCACCTACTTTCTGAAGCAGAGGAAATACAAAGTGTGGGGACTATCAGGGACAGAACTCACAACATATCCACAACACCACTACCTCCCTGGTTTCAGAACAGAGTATTGGACCTGACCTGACTACCAGCTCCCGATATCCCAGAAGGAACACCCTGAAGAGATGTCTGCCAATAATGACAACACAGTATCCCAGCAAATAGAATAAATTAGCAAACAGACATCAGGGAGAAGAAAAAATATCAACAACCAAGTTAGCCCCCAGGGGAAAGTCACACCACAAAGAGGAAATCCAAACGCAAAACCCAACAGCAAAGGTATGGAAGAACTTCTCTCCCTACCAGAAAGATAATTTAAAATCACCATGATTCATAAACTGAAAGAACATGAAAAGAAAAAGGATAATATGATATAAATAACTAATGAACTGAAGAATGAAAATTAGTCCCTAAAGGAAATGAAAGAAATGCAGGAGATTAAAAAAATAATGGGAAAGACAAAAATGCTGGGAAAAGCAATGAAAACAGAATGAAGTGGAAGAACGAATTAGTACTCTTGAAGATACAGAAATAAAAAGAATCAAAACAGAAAAGGGAAGAGGAATACAAGGAAAAAAGAATGAAGAAGCACTTTGAGAACTTTCTGACACCATGAGGAGAGGAAATATAAGAGTTATAGGAATCCCACAGAGGGAGGAGAAAGACAGAGGCAATGAAAACCTACTCAAAGTCATAAAGAGAATTTTCCAAGCTTAAAAAGGGAGATCTATAAGACACTGCACCCAAAAAAATTAGAGTACACATTTTTCTCAGGTGCTCACAAGTCATTCTCCAGAATGGACTACATATTGGCCCAAAAGACAAAAAGCAACAGATACAGTAAGATTAAAATCACTCCAACTATATTCTCTGATCATAAAGGCATCAAACTAGAAATAAAGCATGAAAAGAAAACAAGAAACCCACCCACTTCATGGAGATGGAAACCCACACTACTGGGAAAACCAAAGCATTATAGAGTAGATCGCAGAAGAAATTATAAAATACTTTGAACTAAATGAAAATGAGGACACCACATTCCAGAATGTATGGGACACAGCAAAAGCAGTAATAAGAGGGAAGTCATAGCAATACAGGCCCACATCAATAAAATAACTCAAACAACCATCTCAATGAACTAGAAAAACAAAAATCCAAAAACCAGTAGAAGAGAGGAAATAATAAAAATTAAAGCAGAAATAAAATAGAAATTAAAAAATAATCTGAAAAAAAAAATCAATGAAACAAAACATTGGTTCTTTGAAAAAATGGACAAAATAGACAAATCTCTAGCCAAACTTACAAAGAAAAAAATAGGAGAGAAAAGAAACAGGATCACACGAAAGAAGAGAAATCACAACAGACTCAGTAGAAATCAAAAGAATAATGAGGGAATACTATGAACATTTATATGCTAACAAGCTTAACAATTTAGAATAGATGGACAAATTCCTAGAACGATATCACCATCCAAAACTAGACAAAGAAGAAATAGAACACTTAAACAGACCAATTACAAGCAGTGAAATCGAAGCAGTAATCAAAACACTCCCCAAAAACAAAAGCCCAGAACCTGACAGCTTCACATATAAATTCTACCAAACATTCAGAAATGAATGAGTACCTATCTTACACAAACTCTTCCAAAAAATTGAGACGGGAGGACTACTACCAAATATATCCTATGATGCCAACATTACATCAATACCAAAACCAAACAAAGACAACACCAAAAAAGAGAACTATAAACACTGATGCTAAAATCCTTACCAACAGAATCCAACAATGCATCAAAAGGAAGATACACCACAATCAAGTGGGATTTATCACAAGGGCACAGGGACGATTGATCTGAAAATCAATCAATGTAATCCAACACATCAACAAAAGGAATAAAAACCATATGATTGTATCAATTGATACAGAAAAGGCATATGACAAAGTTCAACATCCATTTATGATGAAGACCTTCGAAATCTTTGGAATATAAGGATTATACCTCAACATGACAAAAGCTATATATGACAAACCCGCAGCTAATATTATCTTCAATGGTGAAAAACTGAATGCATTTCCTCTAAAATAAGGAACAAGACAAGGACGCACTTTCACCACTGCTATTCAATATAATACTGGAAGTCTTGCCAGAGCAGTAAGACAAGGAAAAGACATACAAGGAATCCAAATAGGGAAAAAATAAGTAAAACTATCACTATTTGCAGATGATATGATAATACACTTGGAAAACCCTAAATGTTCTATGGAAAAATCTAATTAAAACCAACGAGTTTAGCAAAATAGCAGGATACAAAATCAATGCACAAGAGTAAGTAGCCTTCTGTTACGCAAACAACCAATCTGAAGAAGAAATCAAGGAACTATAGCTTTTACAATTGAAACCAAAAAAAATCAAATAATTGGGAATAAACCCAACAAAAGAAGTGAAAGACCTATTTAGAGAAAATTATAAAACATTTTTAAAAGTAATAGAATTCATGAAGAAATGGAAAGACATCCCCTGTTCATGGATTGAAAGAATATTATTAAATATCCATCCTACCAAAAGCAATTTACAGATTCAAAAGGATTCCAATAAAAATCTCAAAGACAATCTTCAAGGAATAGGACGAATATTGAGGAAATTCATATGGAGACAAAAAAAGTTAGCCAAAGCTCTCCTGACTAAAAACAAGGGGAATGGAAGCATCATACTCCCAGACTTCAAACTTTACTACAAAGCCATAATAATTAAAACAGCTTGGTAATGGAACAATGACAGACACACAGAACACTGTAACCAAGTAGAAATCCCAGAAAAAAAACCACACATTCATGGACAACTGATCTTTGACAAAGGAGCAAAGAACATGTGATGGAACAAAGAGTTTATTCAATAAATGGTGCTGGGAAAAAAGGACCACCACATGCAAAAAATTAAACTAGACCACTACCTCACACTATGTACAATAATCAACTCAAAATGGATAAAATAACTAAACATAAGACCTGAAACCATAAAACATATAGAAGAAAACATAGGTAAAACTTTACATAAGACCTGAAACCATAAAACATATAGAAGAAAACATAGGTAAAACTTTACAAGACATACATTTCAATAATGTCTTTAAAGAAGCATCCCCCAAGGCAAAAAAAAAAAAAAAAAAAAGAAAAAGATAAACATGCTGGAACTACATCAAATTAAAAAGCTCTCACAGCAAAAGAAACATTAACCAAAACTGACTGGGAAAAAATTTTTGCACACTGCACAACTGACAAGGTACTGATCACAAAGATTTACAAAGAACTCAAAAGACTCAAGATAAAATAAACAACCAAGTCCAAAAAAATGGGCAGAATAACTCAAAAGGCACTTATTCAAAGAAAAGATGCAAATGGCCAACAGGCACATGAAAAAATGTTCAACATCCCTCATAATCTGGGCAATGCAATTTAAAACCTCAATGAGATATCAACTCACACCAGTAAGAAAGGCACATATCAAAAAAAAATCTAGCAGCAACAAATGTTGGCAAGGATGTGGAGAAAAAGGAACTCTACTACACTGCTGGTGGGAATGCAAACTGGTCCAACCACAATGAAAAGCTGTATGGAGGTTCCTCAGTCTACCAAAAACGAAGCTACCATCTGACACAGAAATCCCGCCTAGGGATCTATCCAAAGGATATAAACACACTGATTCAAAAGAATACCTGCACCCCTATGTTCACTGCAGCATTATTTATAATTGGTAAGGCTTGGAAACAACCCAAATGCCCAAAAATAGATGACTGGATCAAGAAGATGTAGTTCATATACACAATGGAATACTATTCAGCAATCCAAAAAGACAAACTAGAGTCATTTTTAGAAACATGGATGGCGCTAGATGGAATTATGCTCAGTGAAATAAGTCATGTCGGGAGCCATCCAGACATGGCTGTCCTTGGGTTTCTCCCTGACTCCAGACATAGCTGACCTTGGGTTTCGCCCTGACGTGGCAAGATTTGGCGCTTGACACCTTGGCTTAGCTGTGCCTAGATAAAGCTATGTTTTGGCTCTGACTGCTGAGTCTCCATTTCCCTGGTGTGATGTTGCCAGCTGCCCACCCCATGAGCTGGAATGCTATGATTAACTGCCATACGTCATGTGCCTCCCTGTTCCCGCTTAACTTCTGCACTATATATACAAGTAACTGCCACAGAATAAATGAGACTTGATCAGATTCTTGTCTTGTCTCCATTCTTCACATACCCCTGTCTTCCCTAGCCCCTGCTCTTCCCTCAGGTCCACCATTGACGATCCTGCCTGTTCGGGACAAAGTCAGGAGGCAAAAGAAAAATATTGGAAGGTTTCACACTTAGGAGGACTATAAGGGAACCAAATAAAGGATGATAAAGGAAAAGAACAAAAAAAAAAATCACAACACAACAAAAACAGGCAAAGACAAATCAGGTGCACTTTGTGGAGGGGGGAGGGATAATGACTGGGATGAGGAAGAAAGAACACAAGGTACTGAGGTGAGGGTGAACTGCAGAATTGGTGTTGGGATTTCCATGGGGACTACAAATAATGACAAATATACATGAACAAAAAAAATACCTGATCATTTGGAATTTAATGACTAAAAAAACTGCTATTTCCACTTCCTGCTACATGAAAAATTGTGATAATCCTAATGTAACAAGAAATTGAAATAGCAATCCCAAGATTGGCTCACTAGCACAACTATGCTAGACCAGTGTCCCAGAGACTGATTTGCTTACCCTTTTCCTTCTAACGTCTTGCTGTGGGCTGCCATCTCTAAGTCAAATATCCCAAAGAGAGTTGATGAGTAGAAGGGAGAACAGAAACAGAAAATGTACTTTTTGTGGCGGCATCCAAAGCAGGCGAAGGGGAGGAACAGAAAAAGTCTCCCGTATATGTAGCGCTCTGTTAAGCAGGAGAAAAGTATTTTCCTTACCCCACCACCAGATTTCTACTGTTTCTCATTGGTTAAAACTAAGTCACATGTTCACAGTCAGCCCAAACAATGAATAAGGGAATGAGACTTCCAAATTGAATTAGACAAATCAGTTTCACCCAGGGCAAGTTAATTAAGGTCTGAATTGAATCAGGGTGTTATTAGCAAAGGGCAACTGAGGACAATAAAATGTGTCTCCCACAGCTCTGCTTTTTGCATTGTATCTCAAAACATTTCATTCATTGGACATTCTCAGAAAAGTGATGTCTCTTTTTTCCCCAAAGAAATGTAGTTTCAACTTTACACTTTTACGCTGCACTTCTCTCGATCACCTCAATGCTGGCATGATTAAAACCAGGAGATAGGTGATTACACACTTTCCAAGGTATTTAGATCCCCAGTCACATTATAAAGTCAGTGCCTTGAATTTCCCCAGAAGAGAACGGGTTATAGAACACAGAGTTACAGTGGAAAATACAGCATAATAGAGTACATGCATGTCACTTCCACTTCTAAGCAGTAGTAGCCAGTTTAAGTATCACCTGTTGCTATATGACTAAGAGATACTGTCTTGCAACCTTCCCAGACTGTGTAGGAGGTTCATCATCGGTTCAAGCAGTTTCTCCGCCGCCGTCACGGTATCCCTCACACTCCACCGCTCCACACCACCACACCGGCGTCTCCGAGACGCTAGCTTTATACACCTGGTGCATCAGCCCAGGTGCATCTACTTGCGCATGCCCACCCAGGCACGTGTCCCCAAGCATGTGCACAGGTTTCCATCATCAGTGGTAGTCCTGATTAACCATTACCCTACAGTTCACCCACTCGGGGTTTTCCGCCATACTATGTGTGTATATATATATATATATATATATATATATTTCCCTAGACAAATATGAACATTGCAGTCATAAACCATAAAAATAGACTGAATACAACTAAATACAGAAATACAACAAAATACAAATGGAATACAAATATACCCAAGCAGGGCACCAACCTAGGGGCGAAAAGATAAGAAGTTATTGGTACTAGTAATGGGAGATCCCTCCCATCTGGCAATATACATGCCAGTTTTGTATCCGAAGATATAGCATTGTGGTGACATCATGAATTTGATGCCCCACATAGGGTGCTAGAACTGCCATAAGGGATCCAAATGAGGATGAGGGAGCACTTTTTAGTACCAAATCCCTCATCCCTGCTGTGAAAAGCTCGTCATCAAGACCACGAACATTCACATTGAACATGGCCTGCCGCATCCCCAATTCCCGAAGTACCTGCACCAGGTCGGCATACGTCTGCCATCTGCTCACTGTCTCTGGCACATCTCCTGCATCGGCCCACACTGTCTGTACAGCAGCCATTATCCATTCCAACAGGGTGTGATCGCCCTGGCCATGCCGCCGGCTGTTCTGCAGCCTCTGTCTCAAGGACGGGTGCGAGGTCACAGAGGCCAGTCTCTCCATCCCTTGCGCTGTACAGATAATGCCATCCACCCCCAGGTCCCACAAACGCAGCAACCAGGCTGCCAACGGTTCCCTGGTTTCTGGCGGAACTGTTTGCCTAAGTCCACGAGTTCCACCTGGGGGTATGGTCTGTAAGTTGTAAATTCTGTCATTTGGGGTGGCCCAGCAGGCTGACCCCCTGAGGCCATAGGCCATTGTTGTTTCATTTTCTGAGTTACCACAGGGCGGGCCCGGAGTATAGAACCAGCCTTATGCTCCTCTCCAGAGGAGTCTGGCATTTCCGGAGTCACAGGCTGGTCTCTCACTACTGGGTGAGACTCAGGCAAAGGGCTGGCTTCTCTCTTTACCTCTTCTGAGGAGTCTGGCATCTCCAGAGTAGTGGGTTGCTTTTTCCAGACTGCTTCCTCCAGAATCCTTAAACGTTGTCATAGTTCCCGCATCTAGTCCTGTAATTGCTGGACTCTGGACCGTTCCTTCTGCCTGGATTCTCGCAGAGCTGTGAGAAATGCCCGTCCCACAGCCCCTGCCGCCTCATGGGTACTACATCTATCCAGGTTGTCTTCTATTTCATACAGGGCCTGTTTCAACTGCAACGGGATCCATCTATCTCTGGCCATTCCTGGGGAGGTGTCCACTGGGAGAGGAGGCTGACCACAGGGTACCATCTGCTCGTGGCCGGCCACCCCACAATCCTTCCCCAGGTTTCAAAGGGTTCCATATCTGTCTGCGTTGAACCATCCTGCTACCTACGCCATTTGTCTTGCAACCTTCCCAGACTCATCATCGGTTCAAGCAGTTTCTCCGCCGCCGTCACGGTATCCCTCACACTCCACCGCTCCAAACCACCACACCACCACACCACACCAGCGTCTCCGAGACGCTAGCTTTATACACCTGGTGCATCAGCCCAGGTGCATCTACTTGCGCATGCCCACTCAGGCATGCGCACAGGTTTCCATCATCAGTGGTAGGAGGGCGGAAAGTCCTGATTAACCTTTTACCTACAGATACCAAAGGAGATGCTAACTGCAGGCAAATAATTTCTGTGCTGGCAAGTTAAACACTGCTTCCCAAAATGAAAAGCCCAGTTTAGATTTTATCAAAGAACCAATAAATATCTTACCCTAGTGTAGTGTCAGCAAGGCATGGAGTAGGTTCTCCATGATCAAAGCAGACAGATCAAGGAGTCCTAGAGCCCTCAGTGGCTTTCCCGGCTTTTATTACTCTTTCCACACCAGAGGCTACCAGGTACACTGCAGGCGGGCAGGCCTGGTGGCCAGGAGGCTGGCAAGCAGTAAAACTTCGCTCTCTGGGGTGTCTAGTCTCTGCACTCCATCTCTGCTGCTTTTCTCTTCTCTCCCCTCCTTTGCTGGCGTCCTCATGACACCATCCTATATGCCACCTGTCTCAGGCGTACCCACTTGCGCATGCGCACACCCTACCTAAAGGGCCTGCCATTACGCAAGCGTGCAGAACCACAGGTGTCTATCATTGACACTAATGGCGAGAGGGCAGAAAAGCCTGCTCACTCTCCATTTACCCTACACCCAGTACTTGAAACTGAAGCAGAAATAACTCAGCTTTAGACTTAAATAACTGACTCTACCCTTTGTTACTTTGATTCTTTCTTACTACAAGTTGACTTCAATGTTCTGCTAGAAACCGTATTATAAAAATATATGAGAATACAGTTGTATTATGTCCAAGTATAGATCCTATACTTGTAAATCTCAAATTCTAAGCACAGTTCTAATCTTTCTGTAGCGTAAACTAACTTACAGATATTGACCTGCGGCCAACCATTTCAGGTGTCTACGTTAAAAGATAAATGACGGAGTTCTTTACTGTCCGTTAAGAACACAGAGATGTAAACAGTTATAAAGTGATGTGAAAGAAGAAACAATCCTGAAAAGAGGAAGCACAACAGTGCTACAAACTCAATGTATTTTGAAAGGAGACCGAAATCGTTCTGATCCAAGCCAAGCTGCTTAGAAGCTGTATGATAGAGCATGGATTTCTCACTCTCTCTAAAACTCAAGAAATGGTGTTATCACCCATCTACCAAGGAGGTTTTTATAATAAGATGAGATAGAAAAATTAAACAACCTGGCACAATCCTCCCACACATGAAAATAAAAGCAGAAAAGTTTTCTCTCCTTTCCCACACAGAGAACAAGTCAGCCTGTTCTAAAGCAAAGGAAGCTCTGGAGTTAGACTGAGTGGACCAGAGCTCAAACAACAAAATTAGTACTTAAAATTCTTTAGGCAAATTCCAGTTGACACCAGAAGAGGAGTTGGGAGATGTTCACTGCCTAGTAATGTCTTTCCAGCCACTAATGAGAAGTAAAAATGTCTCTCTCACCATTTTTCCAAATCCCTTTCTCTAGTTGAAGAACACGAAATCTGACATTCATTTTCAACACTGGGTTGAAATTATTCTCAGGTTGTTTGGAATTTCTGTTTAATATGACAATTTTTTACAAAATCAAATGCAATAATTTAAAAAGGACATTTCATCAAACTATGGAAAATTCTCCCACCTAAAAACATTTCCTCATGCCCCTCACAACCTAAAGAAATGCAGCTCCAACTTAATACTTTTAAGCAGCAGTTCTCTCGATCACCTCAATGCTGGCATGATTAAAACCTAGGCGATAGGCCATTACACACTTCCCAAGGTATTTAGATCCCCAGTCACATTATAAAGTCAGTGCTGTGAATTTCCCCAGAAGAGAACGGGTTATAGAACACAGAGTTACAGTGGAAAATACAGCATAATAGAATACACGCATATCAGTCACTTCTACTTCTAAGCAGTAGTAGCCAGTTTAAGTATCACCTGTTGCTCTATGACTAAGAGATACCAAAGGAGATACTAACTGCAAGCAAATAATTTCTGTGCTGGCAAGTTAAACACTGCTCCCCAAAATAGAATGCCCAGTTTAGATTTTATCAAAGAACTAATAAATGTCTTGCCCAAGTGTAGTGTCAGCAAGGCATGGAGCAGGTTCTCCATGATCAGAGCTGATGGGTCAAGGAGTCCTAGAGCCCTCAGTGGCTTTCCCCGGCTTTTATTACTCTTTCCACACCAGAGGCGACCAGGTACACTGCTGCCGGGAGACCTCCTAGCCCCCAGCGAATCTTCACTCTCTAGGGTCTCTAGCCTCTGTTCTCCTTCTCTACTGTTTACTCTTCTCATAGTGCTCTCCCCTCCTCCGTTGTTGGCATCCTCATGACGCCATCCTTATATGCTGCATGTCTCAGGTGTACCCCCTTGCACATGCTCACACCCTACCTAAGGGGCCTGCGCAGGACCGCAGTTATCCATCATTGACACTAATGGTGGGAGAAGATTTAGTCACCTCAAGCAACAACTGATAAGACTCTATCCCTCTAATTCTACTTTATTTACATTAGGATGTAAACGAACCTATACAGTAGGCTTTTTTGTGTACCTGACTTCTTTAACCTAGCGTATTTTTGTAAATCATTTGTTTCATTATCTCTATCATTGTTTAACTGCTTTTCATTGCTAAGGAGTTTTCCATTGTATGGAGGCACACCAGGTCCAAGAATAATTTCATTTCCTTCAGTGTCATTTTTCATAAGGTGCCTGAAGAAAACAAAAACAAAAGACACACAAAAGTGGTTCTCAGCAGAGGCCACCAAGCATGTAGAGTTTACAGATTTTCCCCATGTGTGTGTTTCTCAGGAACTCTTGGTTTCCTCTCACATCCCAAAGACATGCACTGATTGGTTCACTGCTGAGTCTAGATCTAGATTGCCCCAGCCCAAGGAAGTGAGGTGTGGATGTGAGTGTGCCCTGTGACAGAAGTCGTCCTGTCCAGGGCTGGTTTTCATCTTGCACCCTGAACTGCCAGGATAGACTCCAGACATCCTTGAAATAATAAGCAGGTTGGAAAAATGAATAAATGAATGAAAACAAATCATCACTGACTATTAGATAGGTTTTGGCCTTCTTTTAGAAGTCTGATGTTTTTGTGACCAGAAATATACCATAAGAACTTAATTCTCTTTTATATCAATTAGTTTATGGTAAAACTGGTTTTATTTCATGCCACTTCACCTAAAGTTGTAGTTTCCAAGAATCTATCTAAGACCCTACTAGAAAACTTACTATTTCACAGTTTATCAGATTATCCGATGGGGGACATTGAGTTGTTTCTCATTTGGGAATTTATGTATAAAACTTCTCTGGACATTCTTATACATAAATCATTCTATGGCCATGCATTTTCATTTCTCTCTCATAAATATATAAAAGTGTGATTGCTGGCTTATATGATGAGTTAGTTCACTTTCTGTTTGTTCATAACAATTTTTGAATAGAAAATACATTAATATGACTCAAAATTCAAAATGTATCAGAGTACACAGGGGGATGTCTCCCTTATACACATGTCCCTATTCTTTCTGAAGTTTTTATGGCTATGTAAGCAAATGTGTTTGTCATTTTTGTTTCTTTTTTACACACCAAGAGAACAGTCCACTGTACACATGGCTGAATGGTTTTTCAATGTTCTGACACTTTACATTCCCATCAAAAATGTATGAAATTTCCATTTTTTCACACCCTGATCAGCACTTGATACTTCAATTTTTTTTATGTTAGCCATTCTAATGGTTATCTTTCAGTATTTCATTGAGGTTTTAATTTCATTCCCATGACAACTAAAGGGACTGAGCATCCTTTCATATACATACCAACCATTCCTATTTTCTGTTATTAAATATCTCTCTGAACTCTTTGCTCATTTTATAGGGTTGTTTGCTTTCTGAATATGAAATATAACATATCTTTATATTTTCTTGATGTCTTTTGTCAAATATATGTATTGTCAATATTTTCTACCTGTTCGTGTTTGCCTTTTAATTTTCTTAAAAGTATATAGTATGAAAGCAGAAGTTCTGCTATAAAAAGTTAAACATGGAAGGAAGACTATTCAAGTCTATTGCAATAAATAAAACAAACAATGCAGTCTAAATTCAAATTTGCTTTGCTAGATCACTAGCATTTTAATGTAAATTTAAGAATCCACTTTTTTATTTCTGCCCAAACGTCTGTTAGACTTTTTATTGAGATTGCACTGAAGCTATAGATTAATGAGGGAACTATTGATATCTTAATAATATTGAGATTTCTAATCTAAGAATATGTTATAGCTCTCTGTTTGTTTAGATATTTAATTTCTCCCAGCGATATGTGACAAATTGTTGTATCACAGACTTGCACATTATTAAATGAATCCTTAATTGTGGCTATAAATAATTTGCCAAATTGTATCTTCAATTATTCCTTGTTGGTATATAGAAATGCAGTTACTTTTGTATAATGATTGAGCTGGTTTTAATCTCTGTTGACTCAGAACCACAAAATGGGACCTATTTTGAACTAGGGTATTCGCACGTGTAACTAGTTATAGATTTAAAGATGAAATCATCCTGGACTTAATGTGGGACAATGACTACTGTTCTTAAAGGAACAGAAGACACAGAGAGATCCCCATCAAAGCCCATATGAAATGGAGGCTGAGATGAGTTATTCCTGGTGCCACCAGAAACTGGAACAGTCAAGGAATGATTCTTTGTGAAGTTGTCATGAAAGGTTGTTTCATATTTTAGCCAGTTTTCTATGTATGTGGACAAGTGTCATATGGTACCTTCATGTACATTTTGCCACTAATTTATTTTAGCTTGTTATTTTACCAAGTTATCGCTTCTAGTTCCAAATTCACAATTCTCTGTCCTAAATTTAAGAGTAAAGCTCAGTCATATAAATAATTTTCTTGTGTTATTTAGTAGAGAGCATTGGAGGGGAACTGGGAGAAGACAGAAAGGGATTCTTTTTCCAGTTCTAGAATGACTTTTTCTTCTTTTGGTGTGGTAGCTGATGGCACACAAAAACCCCAGGGGTGCCCACTCTCCATATAATTTCTCCAGTACTCTGGAGAGCAGACTCCTGCAGACCAGATTCATCCACGGATACCATAAAAAATTTCTGTATTATCTAGCAATCCACAAACACACCCTGTTCCATAAGGTCTGACTTTCTTGTAGCAGGAGATGACTACCAGGTGCTTTGGTCCTTTCTTGGTTATGCTCTCTCACAACTAGAAATAGTTGCTACTCCTCTATTCCTTCCTAAACTTCTCTTTCTACTCATTTTAGTCATTAATCATTCTTACAATTTAATGATTTTTATATTAAATATGGCTCAATGAAATGACATATTTATAGTACTGAAAAAAGCAGCCAATACAGAATTGTATATGCAATTAATTATCTTACAAAATGAATGAGAAATAAGATTTTTCAAATAAACAAAAGCAAAGGGTTTATTTCTAGCAGACCTCCACTATAAGAAAGACTGTTAAAGTTCTATAGGTAAAAGTGATAGTACTTTGGGAAAAATACTCACCCACACAAGAAATGAAATGAAATACATCAAAATGGTATAAATGAAGCTAATGCAAGTGCAAGTTTTAAATGTTTTCAAATTTGTTTTAATCAAAAATGATATCCATGTCTTCTGGGATCATTGTATAGTTAGAGGTATAATAAATCGCAAAACCAGGATGAAAAATGAGAGGGAACACTGGAAATACTGTAATATCGCTACATTACACATGAAGTGGTAGAGCGGTATTTAAAGTAGACTATAATTAATTTAAAATTCATCTGTGTGGTTTCACTTTTAGGAGGAATAAAAAGGAACAAAAAAGGGACTCAAAGAAAAGAACAATATATAAAAAAAAACACAACAAGAACAAAAAGACAAAGACATTTTAAAGGCACTTTGTGGTAGATGGAGAGAGGGACTGGGATGAAGGCAGAAAGAGTACAGGGATCGAGGTGATGGTGCACTGGTGTAATGGTGTTGGGAATTCCATGGGGACTACAATTGATGTCAAATAAATATAAATTAACTTTTTTAAAATAAAAAATAAAATCCACCTATGAGAAACACTGTAACAAGAGAAATGAAAACTTTAGTATATTTTATTGAAGTAACATTGGCATACATCACTGTACATGATTTTAAAGTTCCTTTAGATGCATGTTACAACACCACACACATCACTAAGGCATACATAGTCTTCAACCATAGTCCACTGGGCATACTCCACACCCCACACACTGGTCGCCTCAGTTGTGCAGTCAGATATCTAAGGTTTGTTTTGGTTTAGTTTTGTCTGTGCCTTCGTTGTATTTCTTCATATCTCACGAATGAGTGATATCATCTGGTATTGTCTTTCTCCTGATTTATTTTGCTTAGCATAATCTCCTTAGTTCCATACATGTCACAAATGGCAAGTTTAAATCTTTTTTATCCCTGAATAGTATTCCATTATGAATATGTATCAATTCTTCTTTATCCACTCATCTGTCTTTCAGTATTTAGGATATCTCCACAACCTGTCTATTAAAAATAATGCTATAATGTGTTGTTTAACATTTATTCCTAAATTGTATTAAAACATACAAGAGAATAGTCTATTTACACAGTATCACCATGACTTCTACAGACTGATTTGACTAAATTGCCATTAAAAACCTATGTCACTCAAGCACATGAAGAAAAAAAAATGTTCACCATTACTTGTCAGGGAAATACAAATCAAAACCACAGTGAGATACCACCGCACTTATTTGAGAACGGCCAATATCAAAAAGTTCAGAAAAAAACAAGTTTTTCAGAGGAAAACAACCCCTGTATAATATTGTTGATGGAAATGTACACTGGTCTAGCCCCTGTGGAAAATAGTTCGGCAGTTTCTCAGAATATTAAAAATGGGCCTACCATGTGATACAAAAATTCCATTCCTAAGTGTCTAAATGAAGAATGTAAAACACTAATTCAAAGGGACATATGCCCTGTTTAGTTAATCACAGCCCTATTTACAATAGTCAAGTTATGAAAGCAACCTAAAGGCCTAAGGAGAGATCAGATGGATAAAAACGATGTGGCAATTATATACAATGGAATATTGCTCACTGATAAAAAAGATGAAATCTCAACATTTTTGACAACATATATGAACTGAAGAGGATTATGCTAAGCAAATAAGTCAGGAAGCAAATAAGTCAGGAAGAGAAATACCAGATGATTTCACTCATATATGGAGTCTAAAAGAACAAGTAAGGAACAGGCAAAACCAAACCAAAATAAGCCCTTGGAATCTGACTGAAGAACTGAAAAAACTAGAGGGGAAAAGAAAGTGGGAGCAAAGGATAGAGAGGGTCCAAAAGACCATGGTGGAGTTTCACTGGTGTGTTAGTGGTGAACATAATGTGGTATATCATTTGAAAAACATGAGCCTATAGTCCCAAAAACATATACAGTGTTGTAAACCAATGTTACCTCTAAGAAAAATAATAGTAAGTAATAATAATTCAAAATAATGTTCTGAAAGACCTATGTTGAGGAAGGTTATCAGGTAGAGCTCAATGAGGCTCATTACTTTTGTTGAGGCTATGTTCGTTGTGGTGCATAGTATCTATCTCTTTTCTGACTGAGTATATAGTATATCTCTCTTGGTCAATATTTACAACACAGAAGCTAACACTGACCCTTGTGCCATATTTTTTCATTCACTGCTATTTTCGTTCACTGCTTTTGAAGATAAATGTAGCTCAGCATTGATGATGTCTCATGCAGGATTTAAGAGCTGTGCACTGCATGACCCAACACACCTACAATCACTTTACTTTCCTTCCTTTATGTTCACTATAGCTCTTCTTTTTTTCTCCTTTTTAATTCAATTCAATTGGCTGGAAAATATTTTATAATATTGTTGGTTAGGAAAAAACAAAAAATACGAAATTCCATACAGGTCTGCAGATTGATTTCCTTATGAACTAAATAAAGCCAATGTGCTCTTGTGCTGTGCCCATGACAAAGTTCAATCTATATTAAGCGTGCAGAAAAAAATGTAATAGAAAGCCAGCTTATGCAATTCTTTTACCTTTACCCTACGCAATTTTTGCCAAAATCATAGATTTTAGAAATAAAACCAGATTCCTTTTAAAAACACTCTCTTTTTATGTTGGATTACTTGATATACTTGCAATGAAAGGTACATTACAATTTTTAAGCCAGACACACTCCTCCCACCCACTCCTACGCCACAGAATAGTAGTAACAAAATTATTCTCTTGACAATTGTGTTGTGGAATAAAATCCAAGCATGCTACAAGACTAAGAAAAAAAAATAACAGTTGGAAAATATAACATTTGTTTGACACAGTTACTGCATATACAGATATACACACACAGAAACTAAATGCTAATACCATTACATTTCTTTTCTAGTGTTGGCCAGAAAAAGTAGCATAATATTTACTACTTCAGTACATTGTAACCCAAAGAAATGCAAATGTATTTTGTAATATGTCTAATGTAGTTCTCAGCCATGGTTTTGCTTTTGCAAGGCAGGGGAGATATAAGTGAGTATCCAGATATTTATTTCAGAAGACACAGATTCTACTTCTGACTTTTCCAAGTCACTCTGATTACACCACAACCATTCTTATCCTCACTTATCTCTAGTATCAGCAGAAGACCATGACCCCAAGGATATATAAGGGCCACAGAGGAAAAACTTAGGAAAAAAGATGCAAAATTCCATATAGGTCTGCAGGTTAGTGATTGATTTCCTTATGAGCTAAATAAAGCAAATGTGCTCTTGTGCTGTGCCCATGACAAAGTTCAACTGAAGTGTGCAGAAAAAATTGAAATAGAAATCTCTATTTAACATAGTAGGCTTTGTTACCACACACCTGCAATGCTTCTGGTAGAAACTGAAACCATCATTAACACATGCCAATCTGTTTTCACCAATCTGTTAGGATCTCATCTACCTAGCCAGTAGATGACAGGTCTATTTATAAGTTTTTCTAAACTTTTAGCGAATGTACTAGATCTCAAATTTTAAATGGCATTATTGTAAGCATATAAATAAATCTCAGATCTCCAACTCTACTGTTACTGAAACACAATAGGTAACAATCTATTCCTGCAACAAATAACAAAAATTGAGCTTTAAAACCCAATGATATTTACTTTAAGGATTCTTCTCCTGTAGGGGTCTTTCCAACTCTAAACTTTACCTTTTATCCCTAATATACTTCCTGTCAATTTCCTCCATTTTATCTTTTCCTGTTTTTTTTTTCCCCCCAGGAAATAAAGGATAGATTTCCACTACTTAGGTTAATACTTCTTCTAGCTATGCAGTGAGCCTTATCTTAAAGAGGACAAAATAATCACTAGTACTATATTTCATTTCATGTATACTTGAACCTATAAATAAAAAAGATGGCACTCATCAAAATTTACCAATGCTTGCTTTTGAGGGAGAAAAGGGTGTTACTTTGTGTGTGTGTGTGTTTGTGTGTGTGTGTGAAACAGAGCTGGGTATAAAATGTTTGTTATAAAAATAAACTGGCCTGTTAAAAAAGAAAAAAAAATGTCTACTTGAATATAAATAGAGATAAAGGAAAATGATTCCTATGTGATTTAGATTGAAATAGAAAGAAAATGGAATAAGATTTTCATTTCCCTCTCATCATTCTGGAGTTTGAAAAGATGAACAGGAAGCAAGAATCTGTCCAGAAACACAATCAGTTTTTATAATCTTAGTAAAGTCAGACAGGATAAAGCCTAACATTTATAATTTGAGACATGGTTTTTATCATTTCAGCAAGATTCAACACAAGAGGATATACTTTTCTTATACTTGTGCAATGCCTCACCTGATCCTGTCCTCTAAAGTCATTTTCCCTAGAGTGCCCTGACAGTCAGATGAAAGGACGAGATGGGCTGCCTGACTGATTATACTCTGGGAATATTTATGTAACCTCTTCATGGCAGCAAAATACTGAAAAGAGGATACAGCAGATAAAGTAATGGAGGCTGGCTTGACTTAAGCCTCATGTAATCCCTAGCATCTCCTAAATCACAAGGTAAGATTAGCTAGTGATAAAAATTCTTTAGCAGTCGGCAGCTGTCTGAAAGCCTGCATTTTCCTCTTGAGTGGACTGTCAAATTTAGAGAATTTATGACCTGACCTACAAAAGATATTACTTTCAAGTCCTTGACCAATTTAATAAACATTACAGACAACTATTATTATGGTCTTTCACTTTTACTGTTTTTGAGCTGAGTTACATCCCAGCCAGGTTCACATGGTGAATGGTTAGTTACTGCTACACCCAAAGATAATTGTATGGGACAATCCGAAACACAATAAATGCTTTTCCTCTCTACTTTTGATTTTTTAATTACTTCCACTCCAAATGTGAAAAGGAGGCATTTTTCTTTTCCCATATATATATGGTCAAAGAAGGCATTCCTCTACCTCTTAAAATTGCCTCAATTTTTTTATCTTTTAAGCAATAAGAAATCTTTCCACTTTTTTCTGTACATCAAGAAAGAATGCTACATAAAGCTCCATACAACATAATGTGATTATTTTTTATCATTCCATATGAACAAGAACAATGCACAAAAATAACCGAAGAACACAAAACATTGGGACATTGTGAAAATATATCATTATAATAAATATATTTAATATAACTTGATCATTATAACCCCCTACATTATAACATTCACTTAACAGCTTCTGCAAAGCCCAATTCTTTCACTGCAACATAATGTGGATAAGTCAAAAGTGGATTGTGCAATGATGAATTTATCTAAATTCTCTCTCCAGAATCCAAATATTTTTATTTATTAGATTTCTTCCTAGGTATAAGAAACAATGAATGAGAGCATAACTATGTTTTTTAAAGTCTGCAATGTAACATATTGAATGTGCAGTCGATAAAAGGGTAGAAAAACTCTCCATTTCTTTTTCTTTTTTTTAAGTATTTGGGTTTAAGATTTATTTATTTATGCATACAAGAACTGGGGTACAGGCCAGAGGTATGGAAGTGGTGAGAGGATTCCCTGGGAACAGACTGGGGAGCAACACAGTCGGTTCTACTGAAATACACTGTTAAGGCAAGCAGTAAGTGAGGCAGGAGAGATCTGCTGTACCATGTGGGTCAGCTCCTTGGGCAGGGATCAAACTCATACTGTAGTGGTAGCATCATAGTGCTGCAACTTAACCCTTTGTACCACACCAGGGAGGCCCACTATTCCTCCTTCAAATGTGTGCTCCATGGCTAACAAAAACACTATACTCCAGACAAAATGAAAATGCACATGATTAGGAACACCACTAATGTTCAAATATGTTATAACAACTCAAACACAAAAAGTCACCACAACAAAGCTGACTCTTTCTCCACATGATCCTGTGATAGTGAATCATAATGTCAAACTTCAAAAAACACACGTATAGGAGTTATCAGTTCACCCAAAAGTCAACAATATTGCTTAACTTCAAGGGAGTGAGAATTAAGAACAAAAAGCCTGTTTCTATTTTCAACTTTTGTTTAGTATGATCTGTTTTGATTCAGGAGAGAGGAACGAAAAAGAACAGTAAGAACCTAATTTGAACCTCATGGTTGTAAATATTAAACATTTCCTTAAAGTTAGCAATGTTTTATTCCATTATACCAAAATCCTAATACTCAAAGCATTCATTTTTCATTTTCAATTTCAGATATAGAAAAAACAGTAACAACATTGACAAAACAATAAATGTTAATATAAATGACTAGGATGGCAGTTATATTAGGGCTCCAACAAGCTGAGTGTTGTGAATTAATAATTTATTATATAGATTATATGTTACCTAACTAGGGGAGAATACAAGGAAGTATAAGGCCAGATGGCAAGTGCTAGAGGTTCAGCTCCACTGAACAGGAAAGGGAACTGATGAAGAAGTCTATGGATAATTGTGGCAGCAACATTTTTTTTTTTAGCCCAAAATCACTGTAGGTCAGCATACAATGATGGGGGATAAACAATGCATTCTAAAAAGGGATAAGACAAAATAGATTGAAATCTGCAAAGAAGAAATTACACCAAAGAAGCCACTAAAATACGTATTGACACTCAGTGTTTCTAACCCTCCATAGGAATGGTGACTGACAGATGAAGCTGGTCCCCTTCATCACAGACTTACACTCTCATGCCTGGTCTGGGGCACAGAAAAACTAAAAGAGGATACTAAAAAGTTACAAGCACAGATGATGCCCCGCTACACCAAGATGGGTCAACAGGGCCTCCCTGGTGGCCTAGGATTTAAATCTCACTGCTATCACTGCCATTACCTCTGAGGTCTGAGTTCGATCCCTGACCAGGGAGCTAACTCACATGGCAGACTCTACAGTCTCTGGTGCTGCTCCCCTCAGCAGTGTATTTCAGTGGATCTGCCTGTTCTGCCTCCCACTCTGTCTCTAGTGAATCCTCTCTCACTCCACCCCACCTCTGGACTACACTCCAGTTCTTCTACAAAATAAATAAATAAATACATAATTATTATATAATTATATAATAAAATAAATATTTTTAAATGATGAGCCAGCAGATTGGCATTACACTCCCTAATTGATGCTTTGTGGTATAGAATAATCACTTATGAGTATACTTGAAGTTAGACAGCAAAGGAATGGAAGAGGAAGAAGTAGAAAAAATTGGAAAAAGGAAAAAAATATATATATATACACACACACAAACAAAGTCACACTAAAATAAGTCAGAAATTATTACAGCACTCAGGTCTCACTTCAAATTGGTCATATGGTTGCAACTAGTATCTATGAATCCCTTTTCCCACTACACATTTTCTTTGCCTCTAAAGCATATTCTCTGCAATCCCTTCAACTATGCACTGTTACCTTTGATTTACTATTTTTCTAGATAGACACCAATCTGGGGATTACAACTTGACCTTTTTCACTAATATAGCCACACTGGGGAATCTGCCAGTATCTGATAGACCTATTCCAAATAGCATTCCTGAACTGGGGAAATAATCACAGGATCAATACAGGGACTCAATGGTCCACTCAGATTTAAATCAAAATCTATTGATTACCTTATATTTACAAGCCCCTTCTCTGACTGATTAATCACAAAGGCATTTGAAGACTCTAGGAATAAGTATCAGTTATGAGACCAGGACTTCACAAAACACCAGTGATTCATATAAATAGTGGTTATTTCTCCTTCCTCAATTTACACCCCTTGAAAATAACAATAGAATTTTTTGAGGAATGAAAAAAATTTCCAGTATAAAATGTTGGCTGTGTCGAGGGGTCCTTCTTCAAGGTGACTTGGCCTCCCTTCATTCAAGGGACTTTGGATCCAGAAATTGACTCACGTTTAGAAACGTATTGTAAGGACATATGCATTATAAATTCCCAGAGTTAACTTTTCATTTTGTAATGCAAGTGTCTGTCATGAGCAAGACAGTAGGGATTTAGAGGGTTGGACACAATAATGCTAAAATGCTCAAAAATTTTCTTGTCACACTTATGCAATATGTAAAATATAAGGGAAAACACTCCAAAAGTTATCACCACAAGGCAAAACACTATTTCCTCTCCACTGACCGTTACATATCCTCACTTCCCTCTAAGTCTAAGCCTAAGTCTACCTCTAAGTCCGTGGCTCGAGAACTACCAGTCGCTTCATGAAGACTGGACATGAATTTCAGGAACAGTCCCTTGTTGCTACAGCTCAATGCTTGGGCTCGGGGATCTGCCGCAGGCAAGGCCCAGTCTCCCATGGAATCAGGGCTTCCAAAGAGGCCACAGTGGAACAGCACAGGCACGGGAGCGAGGCCGCAGTTTCAGCCCAGTCTTTCACCTGGGACTCGCGTTGGTGGGGAGCCCCTTGAGGCCTTGCACTTGCGGCACGGCCTCAACAGCTGCCGAGCAGGCTAGCTGGTCAGAGACAAGCTCAACTGGTCATTGGTCTTGAGCCCTTTTTATCCTGATTCTACCTCTCTAGTTACCTCATTGCTATCCAACCACATCACATCACACCTATGCCACTTGCATCCTTTTTGAAGCAACTACACACCAGGTTTCCAAAACGTCACACACAGAGTAATGTCTTAGCACTCCAGGCCATCCTTCACACCCCCTTCTACTGCGCATGTCACTTTTAGGCGGTTGCCATAGTTTTTGGCCTGGGAAGTCATAAAAGTTCATCAGTCCATAACATCTTTACACTGCGCAGGTCACTCCACGTGGTTGCCATGGTTATTGGGCTAAGAAGTCGAACAAGTTTATCATTCCAGCCCACTTTCCACATTCCTTTAGCCTCGCCTGTCCTAGCTGAGGTTGTCATGGTTATTGGGTTGGGCTGCCACAGCTGCAACAGGGGTCTCCCATGTCTTCCTCTCCCTCTGCCTCTTCTGAGCAGGTTTCTTGATCCGAGCATACCTGGGAATCCTGAGTAGAGAATATGTTCTATTCGCTCCCTACATTCCACCCCGTGACTTCCAAGTGTATTTGGATAAGCGATGGAAGTCATCCATAAATCAGATGAATCTGCTATGCCAATTTTAGTACCATAATATAACTGCAAATTCAATATGAAGCAAAAGGCACTAAGCATAGTCTTAGTGCTAAACCGCGTAATGTGGGCATGAATTGTTGGTCTACTGTTTTTTTATATTTATTTTCATTTTGTATCATTAAGAGTATGGTTTCATAGTTTAAATGCAGTAGGTTGGAGAGGAGATCTATGGGCAGCTGTTTGTGAGTCAGATACAATATGTATGCAGCTAAGTTAGCTAATACTACTCTTGTTTCCTGCTCTGACACTCTGAAATTACTTTGGTGTGTGCTCCAATCATGTGATATTATGTGTACCATAAACTGTCTTAGGTGGCCATTAACATCTTCTGTATTAGTTCCTAAATAAATTGCATATTTTCTTTGGCAATAATGACAATCTTGGCTGAATAAGTGGACAATTTGGGTGTAAGTTTTGTCTTTGTATGTTAATTCCTAGTAATCTGTCCATCAAATACCTCAGACCTCCTTCCAGGATAAAACAGTAGACATACTGGAAGAAGGATAAATTCTGAGGAAAATATTGTCTTCATCTGTACAGGTGCCATGCGTGTACTCTCATGGTAACTCACCTTCCTGTAAAATTGAAGCATTAGCTTTTTTAGGAAAGTATCAGCAACTTAATGCCTAATATAATTACTATGAAATACATAAAATATTTGGCTGCCTCTTTTAGCCAATATAGTCGTTTAATGTTGGTATACACTCAGGAATAAATGTTAATAACTTTCCAATTGTGTCAAAGCTTCCACAATGACTTAAACGATATAGTTCGCCCTGCTTTTTTAGCCTCAACAATCCTGTGTTAAGGTTGTATACCGCCCTTTGAGTGATAAGATTTGTATGTTCTAATTGTTGAATTTGTTGTGCCAATTGTTGATGTAATATTTGCATTTGTGGAAAATTATGTTCCATAAACTGATCCAATGATTTAATTTGTTGTCCATACTTACAGTTTTCCTCATCTACAAATTGTTGTATACTGTGAGTTAATTATGGGGTTTGGTATAAAGTTAAATGTTGTGGTTTATGTTCAGTTTCATGTATTATTGTCTGATTTTTATTGGATAATTTGGCTTTGAATATGTTTTTAATTATTATGCATGGCTGTTTTATAGTGATTATTTTTTTAATTTCCTCCATTTTTAGAAATTTTCTAAATACTGTTTCTTGATTACTTACGATGGCATACCAAACGGTAACATCATGTGGTATTATATCGCTCATATTTGCATTATATAACTTGTAATATCCTTAATACATAAGTCAATATGCACTAATTATACTTCTGCATTAAGAAATTTTGGTTCATTATGGAAAGCAGTATGGCGGTTCCTCAATCTACTAAGAATGGAACTTCCATAGGATCCAGCAATCCCACTCCTAGGAATATACCCC
>JAGFMF010012305.1:1605077-1623728 GCA_019455555.1 Galemys pyrenaicus
GGAGGGAAGAGGGGAAGGGTGGAGGGCAGACGGGAGCACGGGGGACTGAGGTGATGGTGCACTGGTGATACGGTGATGGGGAATACATGGGGATTACAACTGATGTCAAGTATATGTAAATTAAAAAATTTTATATTAAAAAATCATATTTGCTATATAGATTGTTTTTTTGAGCATAAATTAACCTCGATTATTACCTGAATTTCAGGTTCCCAGAGTATGTCTTTTTTTTAAACTGAACTTTTTTGATACATGGCAAAGATACAGAGCACTTATCTTGCTCTGCTGAGGTGGCACGTCATTTGAGCTAAACTCTGATTACGCCCTCATGCTCTGAAAGAAACTTTGGTTCTATTTTTTGTGTTGCTAGAAAAAGATCATGTTCTAAAACATGTAGATCATTCATCTCTACATATGATCCATTTACATAAGCATATTGTCCATATAGTGTTAACCAATGGTCACCTATTTTATACAGAAGTGGTTGAAATATATATCCAATTTTCACATTTTCTAACTTATTTTTTATTAAATTAAATTGGCATATTCCACTTTCACAAAAATTATTTTCTTCAGGGTTCATTACAACCATATAATATGAAGTGTTTCTACCTCTACTTGTAGCAAACATCAAGTTTAATTCTTGTAGCATTCGATCCAATCTAGTTTTAAAATATATACACAAGAATTTTAGTTAGGTTAATTTCTTCTGTATTTTTTCATATTTTAGTGTTTTCTTGTACTTGTTCTTTGATATGTTAAATTAATGCTTCCTGTTTAGCTATAAGATATAAAGTAATTTGTTTACCTTCTGAGAGTGCTTTTACTGCTACTATTTCTTCTTCTGTTAATTTTTTTAGTGAATTTACTTGTGCTCTTACTGGCTCTATTAGGATTACTGCCATACTGCGTCCTAACAATGCTTCCATTACGAATGCTCCTGCTGCTAGAAATTGTAATGGTTTTCTTTTTAGAAAGATCCCATTAGTATATGTGAGTATTGGGTATTCTTGTTCTGTTGGGCATAGCTCAAGATTAGATCTCATTGCTTTTTGGTTTATATATGTAACGTTATTTTTTGTATTATGGGTTAGGTGATTACTCTAATTGATTTTTGTAATTAATAGTATGTTTGAGAGGTTTATTAGAAATTTCAGGTTCTTTTATTGGTGCAAAAAGTTTTGCTGGTCTATAATGTGCAGTGATCCAGGTATGTTCATCAACAGGACTTCCTCTATCAATTAAGGTTTTTTTCTGCTCCTGGAAAGGATTGCCAGCCAATGTTGTAGTATCATATATTATTGTTAGCTTCTAATCATCTTTGCGGGGTCATTAGTTTAGGTGTTTAGGCTACTACGTCCATAGTGGCCCACTTTTTTGTAATTTGACGTGGTAGTAGCATATGAAAATAATAAGGTTGTTCCATAGACCTATTTTATAGTATGATGTGGGTATTCCAAAACCAATTATCTGATACTTGGTGGTGGTCAAATTATTTGAATATTTAATAATGTCTTACTTTTTCATGAGTCTTTTTCCTATATTTAACCTTTCCCATATTATTAAGATTTACTTTTTTCTGAGATGTTATTTTTTTTAATATGGGTTTATTATTTGCATATGTATTGTAAGGTATTGCACTCTGAACTAAATTATTTACTTCAAAGTGTGATATATTTACATAATTATGAATTACTCTGTCCTCTGTACCTTTACTTTTACTATTAGTTTGTTCCATGAAGCCAATAAGCTTAGACATTTTAACATTTATGGATCCACTATTTTTTGATATATGTTCATCATTGTCTAATACAAAATTGGATATATTGTTTGTTCTATAAATCCAGTGGTTGTTGTTACATTTATCATTTGATTTGTCTAGCTACATCTTCAATTTGCCTATGGTGTCTGTGTACTAATGAGTGTATTACATTAATCAATGGTACATAGCTGCAGAAGCTGTTTATTGCTTTGGTTGCCACCACCATTTTTTTTATAAACTTCTATTTTTCTAATTATGGTAGTGGCTGTTGTAACATTGCAATATTGTGTTTTTCTTTGGTAGGTGGACATATTATATTGGTATTGGGGTAAATTAATATAGCTAAATATGTTTTCATTACCTCTTTTAATTATATTGTGGGAAAATTACTCCTTTTACAAAGGACGCAGTTTTTGTCCCATCTGGATTATCATCTTGAAACCCTGTTTGTACCTTATCTTTTTCATAATGGAAACTTTGTGAGCATGCCATTCTGAAAAAATATACCTTTCTCCCTTTAATGTTAGAAGTTAAATTGGCTACTTTACAATAGGTATTAGGTATATCTTCAACCAAAAAGTATGGCTGAACTGGAAGTTTATGTTGTGGTACAGAATCAGTATGTATTATGGGCATCTTCCAATGATCTGTTCCTAATTCCAATAAAATGTCAGTAACATTAGCGCTTACTTGCCATGGTCCCTCAAGAGTCTCTGTCCTGGTGGTAGATAATAATTGAATATGTGAAAATTTCTGTGTATTGGTAAATTTGAAAAATTGCCTATACAACTTACAGTGTAGTTTGTGTTATTTAACTGAGGAAACTGTTCATAAATTTCATAGCATGTTCCTCCCCGTGGTGGTGGTAAATCCAATGGATTCTTGTTCCACCTTATTGTTTGACTTAATTCTGATATGTGGTAGGGGGTTGCTATAATCAGAGTCTGAATCCGAATCAGGTTCAGATCCTTTTTTATTGTTATAGCCTTCATATTCATAGGACGAGTCGTACTTGTCTTACAAACATGCCTGCTTTGTTGCATTATATTCCTCATAGTCATCACATTTCAGTATTTATTCTATAAATGGTCCGTAATATGCAGTGGTGCATCGGGAATTTAATCCTTCCTTACAATTAAATTGTCCATCTTCCTCTATTCTATTACCTGCTGATATGGTAATTTTTAATTTGTTGGTCTTATTATACCCATATGCAATCTCTACCATTTAGGGAATAATTGAATAAAAGTAATTAATTGCCATAGCTTTTCTAGCATTTCCTTCTGCAAAGGTGGGATTTCTCCAACAACTGGTTGGGTTATGTTCTAAAATGTTTGTTATGTTATCCTCTCCTGGTTCTGTTTCAAATGTATTCTTCCAGTTGCAAAATATGCAACTGCAAAATAAGCATAAAAATCTCTATATTTGGTAAAATATATGTGAGTGTCATGTTGGGTTCAGTAATTATTAAGTGAGCTACAAATTGACTAATGGTATATGGGTGATGTTCATCGATTGCGCTATGAGTCCATGGTTTTACCATTTGTATTTTTGAGTTTCTAGTTGGTTTTTCTAAATCTATTATGAGTGGTGTTGGGTTGTACTGTCGGTGTTGTCTGCATTGTCTGTATTTGCATCTGCGAAAACTATTTGGTTTATAAACAATGTTTTTAGTAGAATGAACTTAAGGTTTCCACTAGACACAGATTATAGTTTGTGAGAATTCTGTTTTGCCATGATAGACTGGTACTATTTCTTTTTGGACAGAAGGTATAATGTCCTATGCAGTCTATTCCTGCATAGCACAGAACTATGATTATAATTATTTTGATTAAAAGGATTAGCCAGTCTATTGGGTTATACTTGGGTGATATAACGCTCATTATTTTGGATTAGGATAGACAGATTGAAAGAACGAGGAGAAAACAATCATCCAAAAGATTAGTTTGCTACTACTTGTGTTTGATCTATTTTTGTAACTTCTAAATTTCCCTTTCCATTGGTGGTCCAGACAGAATTAGGTCCAGCAATTCCAACTACATGCCTTTTTTCTAACTTGTTAACCTTCCTCTGTATAATCTTATCAGGCCACTTTACTTCATAATTTTCTATACTGGTACATTTGGGTACCTCATACATTATTGCCTCACTGAAAGGAGATGGTCTATTTAGTATAGGCCAACTGTTTAGCTCATAGCACACTATTTTTAACGTCTTTCCTAGTTTCATTTTTGCTAACATTCATAACTTAGCTTCTAGCAATCCATTAAATCTTTCCATTATACCTGCAGCTTGTGGGTTATATGGGGTGTGGTAGTCCCATTAAACATCCAATGTCTTTGCAAATTTTGTAGTAACTTGTCCTTTAAAATGGCTTCCTTGATCTGATTCTACTATAGTGGGTATTCCATAACTAGCTATCATATCCATAAGGTGCAGACTGATGCTTCTTGATTAGGTTTCTTTGCTACATTGGCTAATCCTAACCCTGTCTTTACATCCACTATTGTACATGCATACTGATTTTGATACTCTCTTAATGGCCCTGTGAAGTCTCTGTATTTTATAGTTAAAACTACTGGAATCTACCAGTTCTCCAACTCTTTTTTTTTAAAGATTTATTTATTTATACATACAAGAGCTGGGGTACAGGTCAGAGTTCAGGGTGGTGAGAGGATTCACCAGAGACAGAGTGGGGAGCAGAATAGGCAAATATACTGAAAGACACTGCTGAGGGGCGCAACAGGCAAGGCAGGAGAGGTCTGCTGTGCCATGTGGGTCCCCTCCCTGTCTGGCGGCAGGGACCGAACTCGTGCTGCAGTGGCTGCGGTTTGCTTCATAGTGTGTTGCTTAACCCACTGCGCCACCAGGGAGGCCCTCTACAACTCTTTTTAACTTTGTTTTATATATTGTGTTTTGACAGGGTTCAAATAGCAGTTTTTGTCTGAATAGCAGTTTTTATTCCTTGCCAGGTTACCTTGATTCCTCGCTTGCGGAACCATTCATACATTCCATGTGTACCTATGTGCCCTAGGTCTTGGTGTAATTTTACTAATTCTGACCTCTGGACTGTTTGTTCTGCTTCCTTAGGTTTATGTTCCAATTTTAAGTTTGAGCTTTAAAGGGTCCATCTCCCTTGGAGGGTAACTATTCCTGCACTGGCTAGTTGATCTACGATTTTATTTTGACTAGCACCCTCTATCTTATTAGTGTGGGTGTCTACATGAATTACAAAAATTTTAATCTTTTTCCAATTTTCATGAATTTCCTTCATATGTCCTTGCTCCATATATCCTTTCCATTAATCTTCCAATTAGTAGTTTCCCACTTTTGAGACCAAATAGCTATTCCATTGCACACACACCATGAATCTGAATAGATTCTGACTAGTGCTTGCTTTTCCTGAATTGATTGATAGCTGCCAAGCAGCAACTACCTCTGCATGCTGGGCAGACAATGATACCCCTTCCTCCATGAGCACCATACCATCGAGGGTCTATAGGCTGCAGCCTTCCAGCACAGCTTCCCTCCCTCATTTTTGCTGGAGCCATCTGTAAACCATGCATTGGTTTGAGTCTTCTCCCATTCGGTCGTACCCCAAGAACTGATGGGTCTGCGTTTGTCAATAGGTTTTTGCCCTACACATTCTGGAATGGGTACGATCGGTTGTTGTGCCACCGTCTCTACCCATCCTGCAGTCTGGGTCTTATGGGATACTTTATGCTCTTTAAGGAAGCTTTCTAATATCCACTTCCACTGGAGAGCTTTGCTCTCTATTTGGCTCCAACCAATTCTTCTGCTTTCACAGCAATCCAGTCCTTTACAGGAACTGAGGTCCTGATGGTAATCTGCTGATTGGCTCAGGAGTTATGGTACATATTAACTGCCTCCTTTAGCATCCAGATTACTTTCTCGAAATATGAGTATTAGGAGCAAATGGGAAGCATTTGCAATGGAAGGCTATGGGTCTACTATTTTGCATTAAGCACCAATTTCCATAATTATCCCAAAAGGTTACATCTAATATAATAGGTTGATTGGGTTTTAATGCCATTAACTCTCTAAACTCTGATATATATACTCTTTTAATGTATCAAAACTTCTGTTGTGTGGGTCTGCATTCAAAATCACTAGCCTTTTTAATTACCTTATAGATAGGTTTCAGAATTAATTATAAATATGGAATATGGTTTCTCCAGTATCCAAATGTCCCTACCAATTGTTGGGCCTGCTTTTTATTTTCTAGTGGTTTCAGGGCCTTTATCTTATCTATGGTGGCTAAGGGGACTGTTGGTCCTTCAATGGTCCAGTCAATACTAAGGAATCTGACTTGATGTCCAATTTGCTGGACTCTTTCCTCATTTACTGTCCATCCATCTTCCCTTAACGTTTTTATAGTTTACAGTAACACTTCTTGGGTAACTCCTGGGTCTTGTCCTAGAATTATTATATCATCTACATAACTCAGAATTTCACATCCTCTTTTATTGATCTTATATCTAAGGTGAATTGTAACTGGTTATGGGCTATGACTGGACTATTTATGTAATCCTGTGGTAGCCTTGTAAACCTAATTGCTTCTTTTTCCATGAGAAGGTGGTGGCATCTCTGCTAACCTTGTCTATTGGTATTATAAAGAGCATATCACTAAGATCTATGGCTGCTAATGCCTTGGGATTATAATTAACCATTTGCTTATTTACGCACTCTGTATCTGGTAGATTTCCTTCTTACTTAGGGGTATTTTTTTTACATTGAGGTAATCAATAGTAAATCTATAGGTCCCATTAGGTTTTAATACTGGCCATATTGGGCTGCTATATTCCCAGGAATGTGATCTCTCAATTACTCCTTGTCTTAATAACTCATCTATTTTTGTTTCCATTTCTTTATGTCCTCCTTTTATGGGGTATTGGCTTGTGAATGATGGTCTAGTTTCTGGTAATATTACTCCTGATATTTCCACTACATTGCTCACTCCTACATTTACTACACTTACTAGGGTCCTTTCACTTTCTTTAAGTCTCTTTTACGCTAAACCACTCAGGGAACAATTTTCTTATTTCTTCTATTCCTAACAGGCCTAAGGGTGCTTCCATAAATAGAGCTCGGCAATAAAACTCTTGTTTTGTCATAATTATTTATTTTTATAGTTTTCCTGAAGGCGTCACTGTCAGTATTGTTTACTCCCTTTTACTATTATCTTTTCTCCGGTGGGTTTTGATTCAACTGAGCTAACTATAGTCACTTCACTACCAGTGTCAGTTAATATTCTTCTATGGTATTCTCTGCCATCTATGGTCAAACTAATATTTAAAAAGGGTCTAGTGTCTGTTCCAAATATTTTCCTGGGAAGAAAAATATTCTGTTTTTAAGATCTTTGCTGGGTTATGCTGTTTCCCTGTGAACTGGAGCAGGGTCCGGGAAAGTCCTCACTCCCTGTCCGTTTTTTGCCCTAAAGGTTTTAGTACGCTCTATTTTCTTGCCTTTCAGTCCTATTTCTATTTTCTGGTTTTCTGAAATTAGGGTTTTGGCTAGCTACCTGCCATCCCCTATTGCCTTTGTTATTATTGTCTGGTGGGTACCCAGTCCTTGGTCAATCTCTCCTTCTTGGGTCTGGTGCTCTTAATGGGAAACTATTTATCATAAAACTGACCACACTACTTCCTTCTAGTTTCCTGAGCTGCTTAATATCTATTGCATCTCCTATTGTATTACACTGGTTTATAAACCCTATAAGGTTGATTTTAATATGTTCTGGTGCTCCTGTTTTAGATTTTTCTAAATGCTGGGGTCATTGGTGTTTGTAGTGGGGTTCTCAGAGTGGTGTTATAATTTTTCCTATGATTCCTAATTTTTTTAAAATTTCCACAGCCTGTTCATAATTTCTCCACTTAGTTTGTGCCTCAAATCTGGTAACAACTAAGTGTGGCCATGCTGTCGTACATCCCAGACTTACCCATCAAACAGCACCATTGCTAAATTTTCATTCCGATCTAATACCTTTTCTAGGGCTTCTGCTAGGACATGGTTTTCCACTATTTTAACTGTCTCATTTCTTGGGTACTTAGCTTTATGGTCCCAGCTCCCTTGTTCCACAATTTACTTAAATATTCTACATCTTTCTCTCCCTTTTGTGCATATTCATTTATAGTTTGCTGGATTTCTAGTCTTGTTAGTCCCCGTGTTTCCTTGGCTTCCTCATCAGGCTGCATTGCCCTGACGTTTCCGGTCTTGACCACCAACAGAAAGGATTCTACATTAGCACATGCTTTCTCTAAATTTTGTTCCTCTATCATCAACTGAAACATCTCTTTCTCCCACTTTATATTTTTCAATCACTCCTTTGACTAATTTTTTGCCTTTAGAAAGATCCATGTCCAGATTCTCTATAGTTTAACATAGTATTTAGGGAATTTCACCTCTTCTGGCCCGTTCTAAAATTGGTCAGAGAATGTACAGATCCTTTAGCTCTATTTCAATGCCATGGCTATCTGGTTTTATTACTTTACATTTCTTAAACACTACCTTTTTACAGTCTGTTCACTTATTATAACTTTTTGTGGCCTTTCCTTAGTGGATATTTGTTTTATTTTCTGCCAGACTCCCATATTTTCTATTTGGCAAAATAGTTCCCAGCACTGCAACTTTTTTTGGGTAGAAATTTTTAAAAGGATATGCTGTAATGTTAAGTAATTCTTATATATAATGCACCAAATAAACATTACCAACACTAACATAACATGTCAGGAGGCATTCAACAAATTAGAACCCTGCTGAGTGACTCCTGAGTCCCCATACTCAACCGGCCTACTGCCTGATATCAGGATGATGCTCTCATGACTGCCTTGTCCAGTTCCCGGTTTTCCCGGCTTAATTCCTGGACATTCCTGCCGACTGTGCCAGTGCCAGCTCTCGTGAGCGAGACAGTAGGGATTTAGATTTCTTGTCACACTTATGCAATATGTAAAATATAAGGGAAAACACTCCAAAAGTTATCACCACAAGGCAAAACACTATTTCCTCTCCACTGACCGTTACATATCCTCACTTCCCTCTAAGTCTAAGCCTAAGTCTACCTCTAAGTCCGTGGCTCGAGAACTACCAGTCGCTTCATGAAGACTGGACATGAATTTCAGGAACAGTCCCTTGTTGCTACAGCTCAATGCTTGGGCTCGGGGATCTGCCGCAGGCAAGGCCCAGTCTCCCATGGAATCAGGGCTTCCAAAGAGGCCACAGTGGAACAGCACAGGCACGGGAGCGAGGCCGCAGTTTCAGCCCAGTCTTTCACCTGGGACTCGCGTTGGTGGGGAGCCCCTTGAGGCCTTGCACTTGCGGCACGGCCTCAACAGCTGCCGAGCAGGCTAGCTGGTCAGAGACAAGCTCAACTGGTCATTGGTCTTGAGCCCTTTTTATCCTGATTCTACCTCTCTAGTTACCTCATTGCTATCCAACCACATCACATCACACCTATGCCACTTGCATCCTTTTTGAAGCAACTACACACCAGGTTTCCAAAACGTCACACACAGAGTAATGTCTTAGCACTCCAGGCCATCCTTCACACCCCCTTCTACTGCGCATGTCACTTTTAGGCGGTTGCCATAGTTTTTGGCCTGGGAAGTCATAAAAGTTCATCAGTCCATAACATCTTTACACTGCGCAGGTCACTCCACGTGGTTGCCATGGTTATTGGGCTAAGAAGTCGAACAAGTTTATCATTCCAGCCCACTTTCCACATTCCTTTAGCCTCGCCTGTCCTAGCTGAGGTTGTCATGGTTATTGGGTTGGGCTGCCACAGCTGCAACAGGGGTCTCCCATGTCTTCCTCTCCCTCAGCCTCTTCTGAGCAGGTTTCTTGATCCGAGCATACCTGGGAATCCTGAGTAGGGAATATGTTCTTCCTACAGACTCTGTAGACTCCCTACAGTGTCTGACTTAAGTTTTGATTGCCAAGGTGTCCACTTTAAAGGTTCTAACTCAACATCTGGCCATCCTCACTGCCTTTTCCCCATCCCAGAGGTTTCTTTGTTTTACAGATCCTAGTTGATTTGCATAGTTGACCAGCTGGGTGTGACCTTTATCCCCACCCCAATTTTTTTGTTTTTCTTCCCTTCCTGAATTATGAGTAAGCCTATAACTACCTAGCTTCTCCCCCATCCCCTGATCCAATTCAGTACCAATATAAAGGGAATTCCTGTTCCATGTACTATCTCCTCTCACACTCTACTCACGACTTTACTGTGGCCCAGATGTGCTGTGTAATTTCCAGGTCTTATTAGTGACAAACCTCTATATTCTCAAAGTTTCCTTTGAAATGATGGTTATTGCTAAAGGGCAACTTTCAATCATAAAACTGAGGGACCAATCCAGTCATAAAATGGGCTTAAAAGAGTAAAACTCTAATGGGAAATTTGCCTTGGCTCACTTGAGTGCCCCCCGGGCATTCCTACTATTAGTCTTATTATCCACAGGCTGAGACAATACAACATGCCTCTATTGTTGTGATACAAATCAGACGTCCCAGACCACTTGAACAATTCTGGAAACTGTAAAAATATTTTTGTTTTACAACCGTGAGCATCAAATCAATCTCTCTCTTTCTCTCTCTGATGCCCTGCCCCATCTCTCCACTCAAGTTGTGATTATTGTATTACCTCTGCTTTCCAATATGACAACTATGCCTATAACAGGGTGGTCCCCAAGAAAAGGGGAGGTCCCATTTTTCCTGCCCCACCCAAGAGAGGATGGAGTTGAGCTGGGAGGAGAAGAAGCTAGAAAGGAGACTGAAGAAGAAAGGAAGCAGGATGGAGAGCAAGAAGGAGACCTGAGGAAGGCACAAGGAGCAGAGACATGTGAAGAAAATGGACTTGCTTCTTGGTGCTCGACTGGTTGTTACAGGTCAGGGAGAGGTGTCCCCCAGAACCCCCAAATCTTCCTGCTCTAAAAAGGTTCTGCCATGTGCCACATCAAGACAAAACATAAGACCTTCAATGGAAAGGAACTATAATACAATTAGTGAACAATACAGAAAAGACAAAGAATATAGTTACTAAGTCAGGCACCCAAAGTTACCCATCCTCTTGTGAGTAAAGGTCCAGGCCAACAGGATTGGCTCAAAGCAAGGCCCAAAAGCCTACCACAAGTCTAAAGCAACTTCCAGGGGGGACCCATAGGAAAGGGTCAGAAACAGTCATACAGTTCTGGGAGGAAAAGAGCAAAATCAAAACTAAGATAAAAGTTTCCATTGTTAACCTCCCATGGATCCTTCTCCCACATCTGTTCCAACCAGTCTAGGACAAAGAAGCAAGCACAGTTTCTTCACATGTCTCTCCGCTCCATGTGCCTCCTCCAGGTCTTCTTCCTTTCCATCCTGCTTCCCTCCTTCTTCTGGTTTCTTCTCTCTAGTTCTTCTCCTCCCTGCTCAGCTCCAGGGAACTTAATAACTATATTCTTTGTCTTTTCTATATTGTTCACTAATTGTATTAAAGTTTCTTTCCATTAAAGGTCTATATGTTTTGTCTTGATGCAACAGATGGCAGAACCCATTTAGAGCAGGCAGATTTGGGGGTTCTGGTGCATCCCTCTCCCTGACCTGTAACTTATCCACCTTGCTTCTGATAATTAAGTGCTACCTTTTAGTTCCTGTGACCTAGGGTTCTCCTGTACCCCCTTTGAAATTAGGGAGTCCAGTGAGATGATAGTATTCCAACTGTCAATCCTGATTTATATAGAATAGCCACTACAGTACTCTCCAACCATACTGAACTCCTTTACAAACACTCGTTTTCGCTTAGATGAAGGGAGTTGTCTCTCCTGTGGCAGCTTCTATGAACGTTCTAATGTACCTAACCAGGTTAGGCATATAGGTCCTATGTAAGAAACCCACTCATGCATTCCAGTCTTCCTAGCACTTTGGATACCTTCCTCTACAGAACACCAAGGAATCCCTGAGATTTCCACTTCAATTATTACAGGTCATCTCATTACTGGGGCACTGTCATGTAAACTACAGGGCAAGATGGCATTTTACAGCAGCCTGCCTGGGGAATGGGAGCTGTTGGGAAAAATGTGGCGTTACCCCCGCCCCATGCCAAAGGCTGCTGTTCTTAGGCAGCCAAATTGAATGGGCCAGTCAAAAAGTACCAGCAGGGGCGTGGAAGACTTTGTAAAGGAATGAAAAGACAGGACCAATGCCTGTCCATCTGATCCCCCCACTACCCCACTCATCAACTCTTCCACCTCCAAGGCCTACTGTCAACACTAAGATGTGAGGCTGCCACACCTGCTTGAGCCTTATTGGCAGGATAATTTCATCTCAGAGATTTCAAGTAAAAAGGCCTTTTACTTGGCACTTCTGAATGCTGTGGACATTATCTAGGGTGAGCTAGCCTACCACTTTGGCCTTACTAACACTTTGTTTCCCATTTGTTAAATAATCCGATTGTTGTTTTTCCCTGAACCTGAGTGGTCTTAAAACTGTGTGCGTGGGTAAAGAGCTCACAGGCTGTGACCTGTCCTCTATTGGACACTGTTCTTGGATGGCTATAGCACCCCTATAACCCTGCTTCAACATTTGGACCCATGTTTCAATAAACTAACAAAGCAAATGCTTAGAGCCTTCCTACCTGCTTAACCTAACACATTAAACTCATAATTTTTGCTGAGTTAATACATTACAAAAAATGCAGTCCAATACACACTGTTTCAACTGTGTTGGGATTCATTTCCATACCTGTGCACCAAGATTCTGTCAACATAAATTATTGCAATTATCTTGATGTGTATAACACTACCTCATGTGTTACATTTTGTACCTAACTTCCAGTACTGGTTCCAGGACTTTAGTCTGATTAAAGACCTAGAATATATTGCATAGATGGAAGGAGGTCTTGAGAGAATCTGTATAATTTCAAAGCTTCCCTCTAAGGAGTTTCATGTTCTTTAGATAAGTGGAGCCAGACATCCAACACAATGGGTGAAGAGCTGCTTCCAACAGAGAAACCGCCACAAAATTTAGGAATCTAATGTCCTTGCTTTTATCAGAAGCTGTCTTTATCGCTCCAGCAAAAATTTTTGGTTCCTACTTCTTCCAAAGAAATGTAATCAACATAAAAAATATTCTGCAAGGTTTTAAATTCGTTTTGCATTATAATCCAGGTGACTTTAGGACTAGACATTGTGTCTGGTTTTCAGAAATTTCATCTTATGGTCACAGCAAATAAGTTTATTTTAAAGCATTCACAGATTCATTCTAGTCCATTCCTTAATTCTTGAGAATTGAGAACAACATTGTCTTCCTTTAAGTACATTCACAAACTTAGAAATAGCCCAGTGTCTAGCAAAACAATACTTACCAATCCTAGGGGTTGACTCAAATACTTCTGCCCTGCTACATCAGGTTCAAATCTCGAAAGTGCTAACTTCCACAAGAGTAGAAATATTTCACTTAGGATTTAAGCCAAATGCAGGTAACCACAAAATGAATTTACAGGAGGAGATCCATATTACAACAATATAAGATACAATTCAACAGACAACAAAAGGAGGAAGGTTATGAACCTCTTGGCAAGGCTTGGGAGAGTGTTAAAGCAGAATACACAGAGCATGACCCAGAGACTTCTTGGCAGTCATCCATCTGTAGGGAGAGGAGGATCACTTCTCAGAGCAAGAGTCCCTGCAGCTCTCACCAGAACCTGGAGGGTGTGGAGTCCATAAGCAGCTCAAACTGGCTTAAATTTGGTGCCTACACTTATAACATTTCTCAGAGGCATATTATCAGGACCATCTGCTAATTTCATCTAGGTGGGACCTCAGAACAGCCTTATTTTTTATTTGTCCTTGCTTTCTGCATGTCGGCTTATCATTGTCTTCACAAACAAGTAGTTATTTTATAATTGATTACTTAAGTAACACAAACTCAATTTTTATCCCTTTCTTGATCAGTCAGAACCATTATAATATCAACATATGTGACATGCCCCTTATATGTAGGCTTCAGAGGCACCAAGGGAAACACAACACAGTCAAGTACTGGATGCTCTAGTCAAATAAAGGCAAAACAGAACAAGATCACTTTAATAGTGGGCCTCAGTCCCATGGCCTACAGGTTTCTCTTGGCAGTTGACACAGGGCAATGCACCCACAGACACCCCTCTAGTTGTGACTGGAAGGATCCCCTCCCTCCTGCCAGAGGACAGATCTAACAGTGGAGATGGCTAGGTGCCATAGTCTACTTTGGTAAACTGAAGAGAGATGTGGGGTTTACAACAGGGAAAGATATTTCCACACACAGTGATAAGCCCAGCACAGGCTATGTTAGCTCTGTATCTCTTGATAAGAAAATATCCCAGGCGGGTACGGCCTTTCTTATGCACCCTTTCTTATGAGGCAAGGAGATCAGAAGACTGGATGCACCAAACTTTCTTTCCCAACACCAAGCATCAGCCCTTTGCCAGACTATGTCATGCACTACCAGTGTTTCCTTTATCACTGACAATAGGGTCATTTATGCTGTTAATGTTATAACATCAGAAAACAAACTTCCAGATAATCCAGAACCAAGACAGAGACCTCATGCTTGAAGTTTTGTTCTCATGGAAACTCAAAAAACAAAGGCCATATTTGACACCACTGAATGAGAATTAAAGGAAATAAGTTTCTATTTAGAAATTTGTTCAGAATTCTCTATTTTACTCAGCAGGTGAAGGGTTAAAAAACAAAATTAATTTAAATCTCAAAGTTATATGTTTTGAAAACATTCTTAAGGATCACAAAATTCTATTCAGTTAAACAAAAATATGAACAATGCTCAAAACCTCCAATAGTTTCTTTAAATTTCAAGTCTAGCAAGAACAAGAAAATTGTTTTCAATACATTTAATGCACGTATTATTGATTAACTTGATCGCCTAGACTAAACTCTAAGAAGGATATAATTGAAAGATGACGACACTGGGTTTATCAGGGAAAGCAATTTTCACAAGGCAATGCATTTGATTAAACAGAATATATGGTCTACATGGCAATTAATACAAATTTTGTGGTATAATATTTGCCTGTGTGTAAGTGGCAAAACATCCTTTTTCACATCATCCCATTACCAAAAAAATGCATTTCCAGCAGAAGTGTACAGTCACCCCAGCAAAAACCAACGATTGGTTTCTTCTTTTTTTTTTTTTTTTTTTTTTTTTTTAACGATTGGTTTCTTTGCAACCCCTTCAGTATAGAAAAAAACTTCCTCTCTCCTTCCTTTCAAAGTTTTAGCAGCATGGTTAAAATAAACAAGTAAAAGAAATCTTCTTTAAGATTGTTTTTAAGCAGCTTAGCTGACACTTAATGATTAGCACATATTGCATGGGAAGGTAATTAGGCATATAGAAGCATCACTTCCACATCATGAAAAATGCTACCTTCAAAGCCTCTCTTGAAGTATTTGAAAAGAAAGCAGAATTGAGTGTGGTGATCCAAATGATGCTCTCCTTAATAGCACAGCGGCACTAGCATCCAGCTTGCCCCTTCAAGTGCCCTACCCAGAGTGCCAAGCAAATACTGGCAGGTCTTTCTAAGCCTACTCTTTCTAGGTACAGATCCATGCAATAGTGCCAATGTAGTCGCTGTGACTTGGCTCCTTGCAAATGCTCTTTTAATGCATTGTATTTGCCAACAAATGAATGTCACAATGAATTATGTCTGGTATGTCATTCCATTCCACGTGATAGGAATCTTGAACTCTATTCACTTTTGTTTATAAATGCAAACTGCTTAAGTCCATTTTTAAAAAGCTCACTAATACATTCAGAAGTGCTTTGTAATTAGACCAGTTTAGTCTTTTGGGTCCATTCAACCTTTTCAAACATTAACTTTTGCTGAACTCCCTAAAAGTACCCAGGCACATTTTGAAACTGCAGGATTCTTAAAGTGCAAGGTCACAGAGCAAAGTCAGTATTAAAAAGAGCAAAATTTCTCAAATTAACTGCTTTCTCTGGTGACCTTAGTGTGCCCCTTTTTCCCTCCCACCAAGACAAAGAACCATCTCACTTCCACAAGAGTCTCAATGCCATCAGGTCTGAGACTAACGAGGAGGAAAAGACCTTCATGTAAGTAACCTCATCACAACAGAACAGACATCTTACAAGTTCATTATTATGGCAAAGGTCTTTGTAGGAAACGGGCAAACAGAAAGGTGTTCTCATTGGGGGGTTGGAAGGCAAGAATGTCCAAAGGCTCATAATCACTTGTGTCATCCTTCAGCTATCAAACAAGAAAAAAGCATCACCAGTGCATCTATATTCTTAAGTCTGTCTTTTTTTTATTCCAGAATAGGCTCCTCTGCCTTCTTTAATGCAGAAGTGTAAGAAACATATAGAAAGTATTAAAATCACCAGTGTACTCCTGGATGAACCCTTCTAGCTGAATAAATCTTTGATCATCATCTGGATCAAGAAACAAAACATTGTCAGGAACTCCAGTGCCAATTTCCTCTTAATCTGAGCCATCATCACAGTTTTGTTAACTACTAAGGAGTCAGTGCTAGGAGATTTCACATACCTGAGTTATATAAGCTACTTAGCACAGACCAGCATAAAGAACTTTTAGGGGGTGTAATTATATAACACTAAGCTCAAAATATATCCAAAATTCCATTAATTCTTACCACCCCACATTAATACTATTTTTTCCTGGAATTTCACAATAACCTCCTAACTGATATGCCTACTCTTTCCCCTGATTCAGAATATTTTCATACTACCATCTAACACAAACTTTATTATTATTGTTATTGTTTTGTGTTTATAATATATGTGATTCAGAGGTGAAAGTTCATGTATTTTTTTTTTTAAGTAAATGGACTTCCATATCATTCCACTACTAACCGCGGTATTTCTCATGTCTGGCTTTACTTAGATTAACTTCTAACTATCAATGTGTGGGTCCATGCCAGAATCCTGACTTAATTTGTCTTTTATGTGCCTTGCCCTCCTCAGATAATTCTAATATGCAGGCCTTAGTATGACCTCAAGCCTCAAAGTGAGGCTCTATTATCTCTCTGATTTCATCTTTTACTATGCTTCCTCAATCACACTATCCCAGGCATCCTAGGCCCTCTGTTTCTGAACTATTACACTGGCTCTCCCATATCCCCAAGCAGCTCCCCCCAAAACATCTAGCTCCTTCACTGTCCTTGGGCTTTAATAAGAGACTACTTTTCATGACACCACCATTAGCTACCCCTAACATTTGTTTTAATTTATTGTATATTATTTTTCCTTCTTCCACCAAACCAATTGTTGCCATACCTCATCTGCCTCCCTTCCCACCCCTTCCACCTTGCCCCTATTCCCTCTGGTAACCATAATTATCTTTTTGACCAGTTCAAGTTTCTATTTCTTCTGTTATTTACATGTAATCATTTTGAGGGGTTCCACAAATTGAGCAAAATACATTCAAGAGATGAGTAAAAACATCTTGTATCTGTCTTTCACTTTCTGACTGATTTCACTCAACATAATTACCTCAAGGTCCATTCATTTTGTTCCAAATGCTACTGTTTCATCTTTTTTCATATCTGTATAATCGTCAAATGAGTATATGCCCCAACATTTCTCCTCCATTCAGCTGTCAAAGGGCCCATGGATTGGTCCCATGATTTGCTGATTGTAAACAGTGTTGCTATGTACATTGATGTAGACAGATCTTTTCATATTGAATTTATAATGTTATTTGGATAGATACTTAATTAACAATATTGTTAGGTCAAATAGAATTTCCATTTTTATTTTCTTGAGCAATACCCATACATTTTTTCTACAGAGGCTGTACCAGTTTGCATCCCAACAGTGGAAAAGAGTTCCTTTTTCACCAGATCTTCACTGGCATTTGTTTAGGCTCTTCTTTTTAGGGGTCATTCTCATAGGGGTGATGTACCCTGCCATGTTACACCTCACTTTCCTAATTTATATTCTCAGAAGTAATTTCTATCCAACTTACAGTATACATTTTTTCTTTTATTCCGTAAGGACTGGGCTTTCTGCCACTTTGTTCAATTCATAGAAAAGTGAGTCCCTGTCACACAACCATAACTCAAGAAATGCATATTAAATAATGGGTTATATTCTCAAATAACAAAAACCCTGCTTTGAGTCACTATCAGCCAATAGTAGGATATCCATTGTGATCATAAGTATTAAGTACATTCTAAGCCAAAACTGGTTAAATAAAATCAAACCAGATAAGAAGGTACAATTTACAGCAAAACAATGATGTGATCTCTGTACTTAGTACTTCAGATAAAAGAAAAATTCATCTCCTTTCACAGATTGTTCAGAGCTTTCAGGGCTGCCACATACCTAAAATCCTTCAGAAATTATATATACATAAACACATATATGCACATATGTGTGCATGTGTGTGAGTCAGAAACTGAAAATAGACTGGCTTTAAGCTCTTAGCTCTATCTTACATACACATTTTCTCATTGTTTCTTTATAATTCATTCATCATGGGTATAAACCATTGCTTAACATATGCTTATGGAATGCACTCACTTGCAATGATTGCTTTAAATATACACCTCCCCCCCAGCTATGTCAAGAGAACTTTCCTACTGAAATTTAAAGTCCTCATTCCATTAATTTTTCCCAAAAAATGAAACTACGGAGCATTCAATTCTACCGAAAATATTAGATTAAATTATTTTTTGAACTACCAAGCTGGTAAGAGACAGAAATTCATCACTACAGCAGAAAAAAGAACCGATCAGCAAATACAGGACTATTTCCAGTTGTACCCTTTTTTTTTTTAATTATTATTAGTTATATTTGACATCATTTGTAGTCCCCAGGGAGTACCCACCACCATTTCACCCGTGCACCATCACCTCAGTCCCTTG
>JAGFMF010012305.1:1632800-1644694 GCA_019455555.1 Galemys pyrenaicus
TCTCTTCTCTGCAGAAATCTTTTTATCCTCAGCTCCACCCACTTAGGGCGGAACCAGGATATTTGGAACTTCCCCTTTTCCTGGGACCACCCTGTTACACAAGAACAAGATTTTGACTGGTTGAAAGGCTGAATGAAAATATTATTGTCTCAGGAAAAATTATATCTAGGATTTACTCTAAGATATCTGATCTGAAGATCAGATTTCTGATCTGTAAGACTACCTACTTACTACATGAATACCTTTATTTTCCAATAAAAAATGTTATAGTACACAATCTTCACTGAAATTGAAAATAATATTAAGTCATAAAAGATAAAATAACTTAAGGAAGTCACTGTAACCTAATGGATATATTAGCAAAAAAGAAATGAAGCACTTTAATATAAATATTGAATTTCATGCTTGTCATAAATGTTAGAAGAAACATAAATATTAGATTAGGAAAGAGAAAATATGGTTTTTATCAAAATAATTTTGTAGACATTTATGTGAAGCAATCATTTATGATGCACACTAACTACATCATTAGGATAGTAGATCTTTAGAATGTAAGAGATAGTTATCTCTATATTATCAAATGAATAAGCTCAAATTCAAATTCAAAATTAAATTCAAATTGAAAATTACGCATCTACTATGTAGTACCATTTTATGTGACCACAGGTTTTGTAGAACAGTAATGGCCTAAAATACCCAGGTTCTATTTCCACTGATGCCTGCCTTTTCCTTGTCCTCTACTCAAAAAGAGAAGGGGAAAAAAAGGAAATAAAATTTTAAGAGAAAATCTTATATTCATTTGACATTTGTATTAGTCATGATTCTCCAGAAAAAAATGAAACCAATAAGGTCTTAGGCAGTATTTATAACAAGTAGGCTCACATGAGAAGTCTCAATATCTGCAGTTAGTTAAGTTGGAGACCCACAAGAAACCTGGGAACCGGTAGAGCAATGGTGTACGTTCTAGGCTAAACACCAACAGGCTGTATACCCAAGAGGAGCTAACTTTTCAGTTTGAGTTTAAAAGGAGAAGACAACCAATGACCTCAGCTGAAACAGTCAGAAGCAGTTTCCCTCACACAAAGAAGGGTCCTTTTTTGATCAATTCAGTTCATCAACTGGTTAGAAGAGACCCATCCACATTAGAAAAGGAATCTGCCTAATTCAGTCTACCAATTTATGTAGTTATCATCAAAATATATTAATTTATATTTAAAAAACAGTTGATTAACTATATAATTTTGGGAGAAAAACTCTCACCTACATATATTATGTATACATGCTTCACTTACCCTCCACCAAAACTCCAGTGTTCGGGTCCCATCTCCTCCAATCCCCTATCTCCTCTAAACCAGCAATTTAAACAGTACTCTCTGCTAGACACACCCTCCCAAACACACTCAAAAGAATGCCTGACCAAATGTCTGGGCATCCAGTGGCCCAAACACATAAAATTAACTATCATCTCAGCACCTTTCCAAATGAGTATATGACTTTTAAAGTTTTACAACTAAGTTAATGTTTCCCTTGTGGAATGTTATGAACAAGAGTTTTCGATTGTCAGAAATGCAGAGGAAAAGACTAAGTTTGGAACTCACAAAGAGAATAAAGAAACATTTCTAAGAAAACTCAGAAGAATAAAAGCAGAATCTTCAAGTCCTGTGTCAGAAGCCAAATTTATTTTTACAGTAAAGTTCCTGATGGAAGAGGCTATTTGAAGGAACAAAACAAACAACTCTCTTGCAATTCTTTTTCCATAAGGAATCAAAGCCAGGTGCAGCTAAGAAGTCTATGACCTTTCAAAAATAGAACAGTAAATAAACTCGCTAAGAGCACAAAATCACTTTTGGAACAATATTATCAAAAGCATAGGAGGAGCAAATCTTTTCATTTAAGCCCCATAATTATCTGTGAAGAAAATATGAAATAACATTAATAAATATAATACATACAATATTGTATATATACTGTATAATATCCTATGAAAATGAAATTTCAAAATTCTTTACAATTCTACCACATATCTTTTAAAAATATCTTAAAAACTGAACCATATTTGCTTTCCTTTCGGCAAGGACCGCCATCTTCCAGTAAGTGACCAAAATGACTAACACAAAGGGAAAGAGAAGAGGGACCCGTTATATGTTCTCTAGGCCTTTTAGAAAACATGGAGTCGTCCCTTTGGCCACATACATGTGAATCTACAAGAAAGGTGATATTGTAGACATCAAGGGGATGGGCACTGTTCAAAAAGGAATGCCCCACAAATGTTACCATGGCAAAACTGGAAGAGTCTATAATGTTACTCAGCATGCAGTTGGCATTGTTGTAAACAAACAAGTAAAGGGCAAGGTTCTTGCAAAGAGAATTAATGTTCACATTGAGCACATTAAGCACTCTAAGAGCTGAGATAGCTTCCTGAAACATGTGAAAGAAAATGATCAGAAAAAAAAGGAAGCCAAAGAGAAAGGTACTTGGGTTCAGCTGAAGCGCCAGCCCGCTCCACCTAGAGAAGCACACTTTGTGAGAACCAATGGAAAGGAGCCTGAGCAGATGGAACCCATTCCCTATGAATTCATGGCATGATAGGTGTGAAAAAAGAAATAAAAGAGCTCTGGACTATAAAAAAAAAAATTGTACCATATTTTAGCAGACCTCATCTCATAGCCTGTTGTAAATCTATGTAGTCAGATGATTCCCATAAATATTAAATTTAATGCACATTCCTGTTGACAAAGAAAGAACAAAGGAGAGCGTAATCTTTAAATGCTAAACTGCTCTTAAATTTATTCAAATTTTTACCAAGCACCTACCTCATACAGTTCTGGTTTAGGAAAACTTGTGCTCTTTTTTTCAAGATTGTTCTAAACTTTAAGCAAAGGTAGGCATTCACTATGTTTGTATATGCATGCCTGCAAATACATGTGCATAGCATGTGTATGCACATGTGCCTGAAAACTCAAATACTTAATAATTTCACCAAATTTTACACACTATGAACAAAATAAAACAAATTTATGGTCAAACTTCACCCGGTTGCTTCTTGTCCCATTTTTTAGTATAATTTTAGATTTTGCCACTACTTCTCTCTTTCTTTCTCCAATTCTTTACCTCTTCTATCTGCCTGGCAACTGCCTCTTACACAATTAAGTAGGGTTCAGATCATAGTCCTCCTCTCCTCCTCCTCATCTCAAGCATTCCCATCATTCACGGTGGCTTCAACAAAGAAAGAAAATATCTGTCACTATAATCCCATCATTTCTTAACATCCTCAGTTTTAGTGACATTCCCTTCACCTTCAGCCTGACAGTCATACCCTGAACCTCTTTCTTAACCAGGTTCACTCACTGGGTGCCTATCCCCACACACTTCCTAAAACATTAGAATTTCACAGAATTTTCTCACAGTTACTTCCACAGCATCTATTCTTTTTATTTATAGAGACCAATAGTAGATGATCCTTCCCAAGGGAATCTGTTCTTATCTTCAACATATACTTCCTTCTCTATTTTCCCTAAACTTCACTATCATCATCACATCAACAACTTTCTTGCCATTATCTATAAAGCTTATCCTCTGTTTGACTTTTATCAGTTGTCCCTAACTAAATGCCAGTACCTGATACATCCAAACTCTCATCTTCTCTGTGCCTGCACTCAGACTGATGGGCATTTCAAGAAAAAACACACAAATAGGTACATTGGTATCACATTTTAAATCTTTGATGTTGACAAAGTTGCTTGCCATGTTTTTGATGTTTCCTTCCTTGGTTTTTCTAAATCACTCTACAAAGTATTTATGTCAGATCTCTCCATTATCCTCAAACTTAACCAAAACCCTCATTATTAAGCAACTGACCTTCCTTCCTACTCTACATAGAAAAATAGAAGCCAGCAGAAGGAACCTACCTCAATTCTCTGCAACCATGCCTATTTTTTTCTCTTTTCTTCCTCTCAAAGCAAAAAGGCAGCAGTGTCTCCCAGTGCTCTGTATTCATCAGCACCTGCCTTCTTGGGTGTTTCTTTCTGCTCTTTCTGCCCACTCTCATACTCCAATAACTTTATTTTCATTTGTTCTGTCATTTAATCAAAGAAAATTTAAATATGCTCACATCCCAGTATCTTTCAAAAACGGCTCATTTACCTTTATTTACTTAGTAAATAAGCATCTGTTCCATGGCAGCTGAAGTCCTTTCAGTTGTCCATTCTTTTCGTCTCCGCTTCTTCACTTCCCATTCTTAGTCAGCTCATCTCAGTTATCTACCTAACACTAACACTAGAACACTAGTGTTCTACTAGAACACTCACACTATTCTAACTATTGTGACACATAGTCTCAATTTTTGTAAATACAATAGATGTCATGAAGCTCTCATTTACTGTCTTTGGAGCATGAAACACTGTTGAGCATCCCTCAGCGTCAAACTCTATCTTCCCGTGGTCTGGGTTATGCCACATTTCCCTGATGGTCTTAGCAACTTTTTCTCAGATCAGATAGGCAAAGGATGACTTGAAATGTTCATAGCTTAATACTGCTAGTCTCTTATATTACTTTTAGTCTACAAACTCTCTTCCTAAAGAACCTCATTCATTCTCATGGCAGCAATTACCATCACTAGTTCAGTCCTCCTGAATTTCAGAAAAACTATGCAACTACAAGGATATTTATCCACTTAATGTTTCAAGCTCCACTTGTCAAAAATGAACCAATAACTAGTCCCACAAATGCTCATTATGTGCTTATTCCCATGACAAGTAGCAAAGTCCTGCTCACTAAAACCCTCCTAAGTCACTTATACTGGGGAAAAGTAAAATTCCCACTAGCTAATCGAACCAGAAAACTGTATGTTGTTTACAACTCTTCTTCTTCATCTGGGTAATTCTGACAAAGGCAATTTAGGATGGAGGCATCATAAGGCCAGAAACTGGAGGTGGGGAGAAATGATTTAACATAGTCACTAAACCAGCTATAGAAATAAAAAATTCTTGGGCCCTGAGTTTTATAGCAAGTATTAGACTATTATAAAAAGTATGGGAGGCTCAAACCAGAGGTGGGAATATGGAGAGTTAGATTCATTGATCCTTACAAATCAACCTGGTCATATCCTAACAGTAATTAATTTCACAATAGATAATTCCACAAAGGAATTTCTCCCAATAAGAACACTATTTCAGTATAATTTCGACACTGGCAAGATGCAGCTGTCATCCAGAGACTGCCCGCCTGTGTCTATGCAGGTGTCTCTTTTAACAAACCTGTCCCTTTCAGATGCAGCTTTACTGCCTGCCTGTGTCTATGCAGGTGTTTCTTTTCACAAAACTTTTCCTTTTGCACAACAGAAACCATCTTTTCTGTCAACCTGTGACTACGCAGGTGTCTCTTTTTTTTTCGTTCTCCTTTCGTAATAAACCTGCCCTTTTAAAAATATAACCTTAGCCTGCCTGGGTCTTCACAAATGTCTTAGTCTAATGGGTAAACTTGCTGCATGTTGCAGAAAGTGGAACACTGGTGAAACTTTCTCGGAAGTAACTCAAGGACCCCACTTACTAAAACCCACACCACTCTACATTGCATCAATTCCACTTCTTCAAAAATTCGCAAAGCTGACACCCCCATCAATGTTTGCTGCTTCTCATTGTAAAATAAAATGTCATGTCTCACTCAAACAGCCTCCTAAAAGATCTCACTTCACCCACACCAGCCCCACAACCACCCATTTCATTCTCACAAAGCAACCTGAGTGGCCTTCGAAAAGCATAGCCCCACTTAGTCACTGTTATTCAGAATCCTTCATCACTTAATGATTTTCCCTGAATAAAGTCTAACACTATAGAAGAGCTTAAAGACTGAAGAATTCATAGAAGTTAAGTTAGTTTCCTATTCTTATCAAGTTGCAAGTGATTTTTAGGAAATATTTAAAACCATAAAGCTCTAAACCCTATAAACAGCCCCAAATAATTATAATTGTCAACATTATTTATTTACTTCCCTTATGTCTGTCGTACTTATATTTATAAAGCATTTCCATTTTACAGATGAGGAAATGGAGAACCCACAGTTAAGCATATTACCCAAAGACAATTATGACATGATTGGTACTCAGATTCAAGTAAAATTAAATCACTTTATATAAGACTGATTTAAATATTCTTGTAGCTTCAATGAACAAGCTGTTTGAAATGAGATTGAGTCAGAGTTATTTTATGTTGAATTATGATCAGATAGACGAGAGAGTGAGATCAAAACAGCATGGTGATGTCATAAAGATAGACATGCAGTAAGACACAAACACACACATACATATACAGAGAAAGAACAAATAGAGCTCAGAAATAAATCCATTCATTTAAAGTCAACTGAACTTCAACAAGGGTGCTAAGAAAACACAATGGGGAAAACAATCATCTCTTTAATAGTTTTGGAAAAACCACATGCAGATGGATAGCCACATGCAGATGAATGCAATTAAACCCTCATCTCACCATAGTCCATAGTTAACTTGAAAGAGATTATAGACCTAAAAATAAACCCTAAAACTATGAAACTCCTAAAATAAAATAAAATTTCTTAATATTTGTCTTGCCAAAAATATTTTCAATATGACACAGCACAAGCAACAGAAGAAAAAATGTTGTGAGACTGTATCAAGCTATTTAGCCTCTGCACAGCAAAGGAAACAATCAACATAGTCTAAAGGCAACCTGTGGAATGGTAGGAAATATTTACAAGTCCTACATCTGAAAAGAGGTAACATCCAAAATATATAAGAAAATAATACAACTCATTAGTAAAAACACAAATAACCCAATTTCTAAAGGGTAAAAGACCTGAATAGACATCTTTCCAAAGAAGACAAAAATAGTAAACAGTTATATGCAAGCAATCATAGATAGAGTTATCTTCTATTTTATTTTGCCAAAGATGAGGTCTAATACCAAATCTGATCCATGTAAAAGATGCATGAAATACATATAACTGATTTAGGCCTTTTTTATCTCAACATTAGAGTTGACTTTCAAAACAAGTTTTTTTAATCAGCCCCTGCTATAAAAAGACCCAGTTGCTACTAAAAACAAAGTTTGTTGGACTGAAGTGAAGGTTGGCTGAAGGGTAGCAGGATAAAGGAGGAGATACAGCACTGTCATCAGACGATATGAGCACCGCACCACTATTCCACACGGGGAACTCTGCCAGAACAAAATGAATGCCTACCGCCAAGACCAACTGACAGAATCATGGGAGCAAGTGTGAAATAAAAGAGAGAGAACAGAGCCAATTCAGGTCAACCAGGCCTAATGAAAGACCAGATGAGAGAAAAGATAGCAGCCAGCCAAGTGGAAATGCTATCTAGATAACAGGAACAGAAAGAACCCACTAAAATTAACTATGAACAATAGGTTGTCCTCACAGGCCAATCCTCCAAGTGATTGAAATGCAAATGCTTTACATGGAAGCCGGTTTTTCCAAGTAGAGAGAAAATCCAAAATGAAACTTCTCACACTATTTCCATTTTTAGAAATAAAAGTAACTCAAATTCATTTTGGCTTAAGGAGAAAATAGCTTACTACTTCCCTGTTCCCTGGATTTAGTGAAAATATTTGAAAAAGAAAAAGTCACAGTGGTAGTAGCTGCTTTTTTCACAATAGCCAAATAAAGAAAAGTAACAATAATAACTATAAAAGTTAAACAAAAACCTTTTGGAATATAGAACCATGTTATGACCATACAACCATGCTGACCACATTCCCCAGGGAAGTTAGGTATAAACAACGATGTAATTTAAATACCATCCAAATTTGCAGGAAAGACTTTAATGCTTACTTTGAAATAATAAATAAAAGTGCGGATTAAAGTAAGTTTTTTATAAAACTTCATTATTTCATAACTACCACTATAAAGAGTCTAGTTTGCTAAACATTTTATCAGATAAGAAATGTATCATAGATTTCAAAATGTATCAAAAATAAATGTAGAAAATATATCCAAAGAGGGGGAAAAAAGATGGCAGCAAAGAGATACTAGGATGGAAACCTCCCAGAAGAAACAGCAACAGGGAGAATATACAGCAGGTCCCTACAAGAACTGGGAAACGGAGGATAAACTGGCCATTGGCAACCTACCCAAAAAAGAAAAACGCATCAAAGAGGAGCAAATACAGAGAAAAACACCAAACTGTGCTGCCCCTTCCCCCACCCACAAATCCAACACACTTTAACCAACAGAAAGATAAAACAAGAAAACACCACACATGGAAAGGGATCAAAGCGAATATCAAACCCCAAGACCTGAATCTGTGGAGAACTGCGTTGATGCAGGCATCAGAGGGAGAGACCCAAATGTGGTGAGTACAGAGTCGGAGACTTTGGGGGAAGTTAGGGAAGTATCAGAAAGGCAGGTTTGGCTTTGGGAGTTTGCACAATTTGAGACAGTTGGATATTGTCTGAGAGACAAGGGACTGAGGGGAGGAGCATCCTGTGGGTAGGCACAAAGACTGAGACACAGCCAACTGCGATTAGACTGAAGCTCCCGCATGGCACAGCTTGGAAGTCATTGTAAACCCCACACTGTGTGGCCCCATGCCGTGGGAGCCGAATGCAGCGTGGCTTGGTGGCGGGAACCACAGTGACCACTCTGTATTGGCCAGAGATTGGGAGTGACCAAGGAGCGGGTACACTGGGACTTACTGAAGTTGGCATTTGGAGAAATTCTGGGTGCCAATATAATCTACCAGGCCCTTGGGGAGCCACTTCATGGGACCCCTACTTGGTCCACATCAGATCCAGTGTTTGAGAAGGTTGGAGACTGCCGCAGCCAGCGGGGTCCCACTTAAAGCCTATGGAAGCACAAACCTAACCCAGTTTGGAGCACCATAGCAACACTCCTGAGTGCTCTTGAGATATCGCGGGGCTGAGGAAATGTGGCAATACTCCAGAATGGAAAAGTAAGACCATGTGGTGCATCCACAAACAAAGGGCAGAATGTAGGATCCTCAGGGGACCGGACAGTGCCCCCATCAGAAGGCTGTGGGAAAGAGCTTGTAATCCGACACTGAGGTAAAGCCTCCTCCCATACCAAGAAAGTCCTGTCAAATCTCTGGATCCTGAAACCTGAGACATCCAGGAAGAGTTCAGGCCAGCATACAGAGTCTAGGACAGACACAGCTGGGGTGCCTGCCACTCCATGGCTGCCTCTCCCTCCCAACCTAACACCCAGAGTCTGGTGTGACTCCTGTGTTCTTCTCCCCAAGCCACCATCCTTTTTTTTCCTTTTTTCTTTTTTTTCTTCCCCCATTGCTTTTTCTCCCTTTTTCATTTCTTTTTTTTCTCCTCCTCTTTTTTTTATTTTTTCTCATTCCTCTTCTTTTTCCTTTTTTCTCTCTTCTTTTCTCCTTTCCCCCTTTGGAAAGGCATTTAAAGGGAACCTCATAAAACTAGTCTCTACATAGGGGACCTCTTGGTACACCAAGTTCTTAGGTGAAAGGAACCCTCAGGAGCCCCATCGCCCTATCAGCTACAACACAGGACTTGAAAAGCTCCCATACCTGCCACTGCAGTGCAATCAGCACCACATCTTACACCCCACTCCCCATATTGTTGTTTTAGTGGGAGTTTTTGAGGTCTTTTTTCCCCCTTTTTCTTTTCTTCTTTTTTTATTTCTGTTGTTTGCCTGTTTTGTTCGTTTTTGTCTTTCTTGTTGTGTTTGTGTGTTTTTGCTTGTTCATTAACCACCAGTTCCTGATACCCCAAAAGGAACACCCAAAGAGATGGCTGCCAATACAAGCAACACAGTGTCCCAACAAATACAACAAATTAGGAAACAGACATCAGGGAGAAGAAAAGCTACAAATAACCAAGCAAACCCACAAGGGAAAACCACACAATGAAAAGAAGGCCAAATACAAGAACCCAACAACAACATGGACAAAATGTAAAGCATATCAGAAAGAGAATTTAGAACCATCATGATGGAAAAATGAATGATGTTAAAAGTAATTAATGAACTGAAGAAGGAAATGAGTCATTAAAGAAGACAGTGGAAGAATTTCAGGAAGAAAAGAAAAGCAGGGGAAATAGAGTGGATGAAATGGAAGAGTGAATTAGTTCTCTTGAAGACACAGAAACAAAAAGAACCAAAACAGAAAAGGACAGAGAAGCCCAAAGTGAAAAAAAATGAAGATGCACTTCAAGAATTCTCAGACACCATCAAGAAAGGAAATATAAGAATTTTAGGAGTCCCAGAAAGGGCTAAGTGTGATAAAGGAAATAAAAATTTATATAAGGAAATAATAGAGGAGATTTTCCAAAGCTTAAAAGATGAGATGAAATTAGAATTACAAGAAGCAAGATGTACACCAAATTTCTATGATGGAAAGATAAATATAGCTAGACAGATAATATTAAAACTCAAGAATCCAAGACAAGGGAAAAATAATGAAGCTGTCAAGGGTGTAGAAATAGATAACATATAAAGGAAAACCTATCAGGCTAACATCAGACCTCTCTGAAGACACACTCCAGGCAAGGAGAGAATGGAGGCATATATTCAAAAAACTTCAAGACAACAAATGCCAACCACGAATTCTCTATCCTGCAAAGCTTTCCTTCGTGTATGAAGAAAAAAATATGGACTTTCCAAGACAAACAGAAACTGCAGAAATTCAGCACAACCAAACCTCCTCTCCAAAAAATTCTGCAACAAGTACTAAAGCCAAAACCATCAGAAGAAAGAAAAAGAGAAACAACAGAGAGAGACCTGCAAGATGGCGGCAGAGTGAAGATGCTAGACTCATAGTGTCCAGATACACATAACAGGGAAAGCCAAAAAAGCAAAGAGAAAAGCCAGGAAACAGACTATCAGCTTACATATGGGAAACATCAGCCCGAAGGAAGGCGGCAGGAATCTCTAAATGAACTCTGTTTGAAATAAGGACGGGGCATTCACTGGCGCCCCGAGGGTGCCACTCCAAAAGCGGAGAGGGGCAGTGGGACTGCTGGATGCACAGCAGCCCATGCAGACAGAGGCTTGAACTGTAAAAATTGGCCGGAGAACTCCTCCACCAGGAGCTGCTGCCAGGGGCGGCTGCAGAGGGATAGAGCAAAGTTAAGCTAAAACGGCAGTGCAGCCCCAATGGGGATCTTTCCGTGCCCGGCTCCCGGGAACGCCATCTTGGGATTTCTCACGCCGGAGGAACCGCGGGCTGTGGAGCAGCCCTTGGGAGCGGAGATCTGAGCTTGGGCAGTCAGTCAGAGGGTGCCACGGCCAGGAACTACTTGTCTTGTCTGGTGCTGGTGTAGACAGACAGAGCAAAGCTGAACTGGAGCGCCAGTAAATCCCAATCTGAATCGGGGCTTGCTCGGCTCCTGGAAAGCGCCATTTTGGAATTTCTCGTGCCGGGGGAACCGTGGGTTGCGGAACCACCATTGCAGGCTGAGTTCTGAGCTTTAAAAGTCTGTGGGAAGACGCAGGCGCCAGGAGCTACTTGTCTGGGGCTGGAGCAGACAATGGAGCGGGATTGAGTTGGGTTGCAGGCGCAACCGGACGCGGGATCCTGGCGAGCCCGGCTCCTGGGGAGCGCCATATTGGAATTTCTCATGCCGGGGGAACCGCGGGCGGCGGGGCCATCATAGCAGGCTGAGATCTGAGCCTTGAAGGCCGGTCGGAAAACGCCAAGGCCAGGAGCTGCTTGCCTGGGGGCAGGCGTGGACAGTCAAGCGAGGTTTGGCTAGGACGGTGCAGCCCGGCCCGGGATTCTGGCGTGCCGGCTCAGGGAGAGCGCCATCTTGGGATTTTTCGCACCGGAGGGTCCGCGGTTCGTGGAGCGGCCCCGGAGGGCTGCGATCTGAGCTTTGAGGGTCGGTCTGAGGGTGCTACGGCTGGGGCTGCTTGCCTGGGGC
>JAGFMF010012306.1:0-24514 GCA_019455555.1 Galemys pyrenaicus
CAGATTGAAAAGGTGCTCTGAACTTGACTTTCAAAACAAGCTGACCGTCGCTATGTGCCCAAACTTAATTTTTTAATAGACAGCAGTAGTAACAGCAAATATGACTAACTTGGGTAAAGCACTCCTGTTAAACTGGAGATAATTATTTAACCCCTGTTCCAATCCACAAAGAAAGGACTGCCAACGGTGTGTGTGTTTGTGTGTGTGTACACACAGATCTGTGTGTGTATAGATATATTACATATGTATACACACAGATCTATAGATACGTAGATATAGATACATATATATCTCAAAAAAGGCAGTAACAAAAATACCAAACTATGCTTGCATTGTGGCAGCAGAATAAGAGTGTTAGAGTGAAGGGGAAGATGGACAAGATCTATTAGTTTTAAATGTATGATAGACACTAGCTGAACTTTTACCAAACTTGCCTGTAACTCCCCTCCAAACAGACTTCTTTTAAGAGGAAGGAGTTCCTTACACAAAATGCTCTGTGTTCACATAAATCTGTACTAGTCAGAACAAAACCAGTTCTGCTGCAGAGATTGTGGGTTCGCAGGGACATTTAAGCTTTCATTAAACTGGAAAGCAATCAAGTCTTTATGTCTACAAATTATACATTTAATAGTTCCACAAATTTGGCAAAGTTCGTGATGACATCTAGGATGTTTTCACCAAATCGTAGACATAGATATGGAAATCATCATCAAACTTGATGAAGTAGACAGACGGTTTGGCTTCCACTTGATGGATGACCATGCCAGTCCTTTTAGAGCCGTCTTCTTTGGCATATTCCACTTGTTTGCCTACCAGGCTGTTCACAACTTCTCCTGGTTCCCTTTCTGCTGGAGGTGAATCATTGGAGTCAGGCATAATGCAAAGGTCGCCTTCTTTATAATCATCTAAGAGCTGGTACATGTACAAGACAGGATCTTTCTCATAGGTAATGTAAAACCACGTGTTCATTATCGGTGCACGTGCTAACACCATTCCCCTCCACTCGTCTTTAGAACCATCCTCCGTCTCAAACATGTGCTCCACAGCCTTACCAATCATCGTGTCTGCTAGGTGTGCATCGCTGATTCGAGATGTTGCAACTCTATCAGGGAGGACTTCAAGAGCAGAAACTCTTTCATCTTTATTAAGTTCTAGTCCATAAACACAGTCAAATCCATCGTATTTTATAAGATACAAAGAAGGATTTACAGGCACCTGGTCCAGAACGGTTCCTTTCCACTGTGTAACAGGGCCATTCCCCTCTTTCCACCCATGCTGAATCCTGCAGCCTACGATGTTCCGCCGGAGCTGGGAAACAGGTTTGCTTGGCCCCACACTGCTCCGATGTTTTTTGTGGGATGTCCTTTTCTTCATCATGCTTGCAGACACACCAGCATGGCCTGCATCAGCTCTGGACCGCTGGCCAGGGGTCTTCCCGAATGGGGTCTTCATCTGTATTTAAGTGAGCAGCAGCGCTGCTGTACTAGGGTGAAAATTCAGTATTCTTCAGCTTGAAACTTTTCACAGAATTGCAATGTTCTTGTTAATCCATTATCCAAGTGCCTCCTTTACTAGTTCAGCAAAGATACATGCAATTATAAGAAATCTGTCAGCCGCCGGCCACCGTCCGCAGCGCGGGCCCTCCATCCCGAGCCGTGCTCCCGTCCTGCCTCGCTCCCGTCCTGCCTTGCTCCGGTCCCGGCCCGACCGAGCCAGACGGCGCCGCCCTGCCCCCGCTCCCACGCGGCCCGCCCCCGCCGCATGGCCAATATGTGGAATATAAAGTGACTACAGTAATAGTCAGATAAACAAAAATGAAGACCAACTTGTAAAGGAGCATTCCTGCCCTTCACTCAATATATGCCAAGTTTAAAAGGACTTTTCAAAAGAACTCTCTTGCACTGCTGGTGGGAATGCAAACTAGTCCAACCATTATGGAAAACTTATATGGCAGTTCCTCAGACTACTAAAAATGGAGCTACCATATGACCCAACAATCCCCCTTCTAGGGATCTACCCAAAGGACACAGAAACAAAATATAAATTAATGCCATCCACAGCAACATGGATGGAGCTAGAGGGGATTATGCTCAGTGAAATAAATCAGAAGGAAAAAGAGAAATATTGGATGGTTTCACTTATCGGAGGAATATAAAGGAACCAAATAAGGGAAAAGAATAGTAACAATAAAAAAAACACAAAACAAAAATAAACAGACAACTATAAATCAGAGACATTTTACAGGGGAGGGAGTGTGAGAGGGTCCAATTGAGGGCAGGAAGAGCACAAGGAACTAAAGTGATGGTGCAAGGTGAATTGGTGATGGAAATTCCACAGGGACTATGCCTGATGGCAAATATATATAAAGAAAGTTATTTTATAAAATAAAAAGACTTTTCATTTTCTTTGCTTTACCATGACTCCTTCAGCAACAACAATGCATCCTTTATGAGTTGTTAATTTTTGTGCACATGTTCAGGAATTTAGAGCAATTAAATTTTGAAAAAATAATGCATTCTGCTTTCTTCATTATCTATTTGCCTAAACTTTTTCTTATTTTAAAATGGATGACAAGACCATCAAAAATATTCTGAAAATGCAAATTTATACACACATAAAACTGTACTTGTAGCTTTTTTTTTTCTTACTAGGTCCTTTCAGCATCTTATGTTATTACACCAGATGACCCCTCACATTTGATTCAATTCTATTCAAGCATTATTTCCCCTTTAGCATTAGAAGGCAGTTTACAGATTTCTTATATAACCAACAGATGGCAGCAAAGAACTGTAGACTGGCACAGATTTTTATTTGCACAATTATACCCAAGCAGCAATGAAATATATAAAAGCAGAGTTGCCTTAATTTTTTAAGATTTATTTTTATTTATTTATGCATACAAGAACTGGGGTGTAGGCCAGGGGTGTGATGGTAACAGTATGCACCAGAGACAAAGTAGGGAGCAGAACAGGCAGATCTACTGAAATACACTGCTGAGGGGAGCAGGGAGCGAGGCAGGAGAGGTCTGCTGTGCCATGTGGGTCACCTTCCTGGCCGGGGTTCCAACTCATGCTACAGTGGCTTTGGATAGCTTTATCATGCTGAGACATTAACTCTTACACCACCAGGGAGGCCCAAGAGTTGCCATTTTTAAACCTACCAACCCTAGAAAATCTTTAAAGCCTTTTTGTCCAGCAAAAATAATAAAAAGTGTCTTCTATTTAAATCATATGTAAGAGTTATCAAAAAATTATGAATACACATACTCTCTTTCATTTGTCAATTAAAATAACAAGCAACATATGCAGATTTCTATGAGTTTTGTATTTCCATTTAAGTTGAAACTTCAAAGGTGCTGTGCGAACAGGAGTTATTTTTCAGCTTGTTTTTATTAAAGCTAAATAGTACTGTACAACCATCAGTAACACATTAGACTGTAATGGTAGAAAATGGGACTTCAGACACAGAGTGATTACTAATATTTTTAATATACTCAGAGAACTTCCTTTGAATAAAAATTAATATTCATTATCCATTTTTAATTTTTATCTCAATTGCTTGTACTCAAAGAATCTCAGATGAAAGATGTAAGCTTACCCTAGGGGAATAATGTCATCTCTTAAAGACGCCAATATATATCAATGGCCTAAATCTTTACCCTCATTTTTCTGTGAAGCTCAAGACTATTCACCTGCTCTGTTTGTGGCAGATTGCACGCACTAAAAGGGTTCTGCCACCCACTGCATAAAGACAAAATATACTGCTAGTATATTAGAACCCCATAGAAAAGAGCTGGTGTACAGGCCAGAGGTGAGGGAGGTGGGGGGTGAGAGGGTTCAGCAGAGACAGAGTGGGGAGCAGAACAGGCCAATCCATTTATATACAATGCTGAGGGGGAGCAGAGCACTAGACAGAAGCAGTCTGTTGCACCATGTCCGTCACCACCCTGGCCGGGGATGAACCATTACTGCAGTGGCTGCAGCTAGCTTCATAGTGCTGCAACTTAACTCCTTGCACCACCAGGGAGGCCCCAGGCCTCTGACTTAACAGGAAAAGTTGGATAGAATTACTATGTATTTCCAGAAAAGACTATTACATTTCAAATTGGAAGGCTTTTTGTAGATGAATTTAACTATTTCCTTCTACAAATTAAATTCATGCTTGTTTTACTTTACAGCAACTTATTTATTTACACATGCTTTTTGATTATATTATTCACTGAGTGAATAAAAGTTGATTAGGCATAAAAAGAAAAAAATCAATTGGATTTATTGGACGGATATTTAAAATGGTGGACACATTCCAATTTAGATGCACCAACAAAAAGCACCTGTGTTGGTAATTTTGGTATAGTAGAATATTTCAGAGCCAGAAACTCCTTATTTCAAATAATGGAGGTGACTATATTTGAAATCCTCCTAAAATCATGTTTAAATGATTTGATTACATTTTAGATGAATATGTAGAACACTGTCAACCCACGACTTCCTTCACCAAATATTAATCTAATTAAATTCCAGAGGGGGGGAAAAAAAGAAAAATTAGATAATCCAGTTGGAAGTTTGACTGACAAAGTATCAATGTTATTTATTTTTCCTTTACTATTTATTGGGGTTGTTTAAATTAGTACTATATATTTATTTAGTTTTACTAAGGTAAAATTTGTAATGTTTATATTTTTTCAATCAAAGTAATATTGATTTATAATGTTGTTTCTGATATAGAGCTATAATCTCTTTCAGGCGTGGTTATCACAACACCAAGACCTAGCCTTCCACCATAGTCCATTGTATTCCCTTCCCATTTTGTTCTTTCCCCTTCTACTCTACCTCTGGTACCCTCAGTGCTGCAGACACATATCTAGGGTTTATCATTCATTTTGCTTTATTTGACTATTTGTTTTGTTTCTCTATATTCCCACATAAGTGGTATCATCCAGTATTTGCCCTTTTTTTTTACTTATTTTGCTTAACATAATCTAGTCTAGCTCCATCTATATTGTCACAAATGGCAAGAGTTCATTTTTTATAGTTGAGTAATATTCCATTCTTATATATACCATATCTACCTGGTCTACTCATCTACTTTTGTGCACTTAGGTGTGACTTCTCTCCCACCTAAGGCCTCTGCACCTGTGTGCGCTAGGTCCCTCTGTACACCTATGTGTGTGTGAATGATTTGGACAAGGCACTCCCACATGACTGCCTGGGGACAATGGTCCACATCATAGGCAGCTGAGGATGCCTAGGTAGCTGGTGACTGATTGTGTGGTCAGGGTCCAAACAGTCTGGGAGTAGCTCAAAATTATACCTAGCACCTGCACAGAAAGTTCTCCTTGCAAACATAGTCAATGTGTCCTTCTCTGTTTCTCCTAAAATTGGTTATCACCTTTGATCCTTTTGAAGTCCTGTTTCCCAGAAGATGAATGCCCATGGTCTCCCTGGACCCTGCTTCTCCTACCATTGTCATATGATCAATCATGCATATGTATCATTGCTAATAAATAGCAAGAGGGCTGAACAGTAGTGTCTTGCAAACTTGCTCTATGACTCATACATTGGTGTGTCCCCGTGGATGTGCTGGCACATCTGCAACCACCAGACAGGTTGTTTTTATAGTTTGTTTTTGGTAATAGTGTTACAATGAACATAACAGGGCATATTTCCCTTACATTGGTATTTTTGTATTCTTCAGATAGATATCTACGAGTAGAATTGTTGAGTCATATGGTAGATCCACTGTTAATATTTTCAGAAACATCCATATTGTTTTCCATAGGGAGTAGACCAGTTTATATTCTCAATAACAGTTTACAAATATTCTTCTTTCTCCACATTCTTGCTAATACTTGATGTTTCCGATATTTTTTATGATGGCCATTTTCACAGGTTTGAGGTGGTACCTAATTGTGGTTTTGATTTGCATTTCCATGATAAGTGATGATGAACATTTTATCATGTGCCTATTGACCTTCTCGAGGTCTTATCACAATTTTTCCTGGACAGAGAAGGCTGAGAGTCTCCTTGTGCAGTTTGATATAACCTTCTGCACATGCCAGATATAGCCCAGTTGAGGACAAGATATGATACTGTTGTTTTCAGCCTTGTCTTATGAACTTACTCTTTAAATATTTCCTCCAAAATCTCTTCGAGGGCCTAATAAAGTTTATTTACTAAAGTCTTGTCTGATTTAACTACATCTAGCACTCTCTGTTATATTATTTCCGAGATCAGACGAGATCGGGCGCGTTCAGGGTGGTATGGCCGTAGACTATATTATTTCCCTAGAGGGCAAAGGACCCACTCATTTGGGTCAGGCCCTACAACAATGTTTCATTAATATAATTTTAAAAATGACTTTATCTACAACTTATCTAAAGCATCACAACAAAGTTATTTTGAAAAACAGGATAAATTTTTAAAAATGTTTGCATCACAAATGAGAAAAATTAATGATGTAGATATATCAACGGTCTCAAAAATTAATAGCAACTAGCTACATTCCCTAATAAAAAAATGGAAAAAGGATATTGATAAACATTTCAAAAAGGAAGAAATGTTATACCTCTAATAGTGTATAGGAAAACCAAGATGAATCTATATTGTATCCATACCCTCTTAGGTCCATCACTGGTAACTGGAAGATAGCCAGTTTTCCCATCATCTTTTTTATGTATATTAACCTTCAATCTTGTTCTACATGTATCTCTATTAATCTCAGAACAAATAGACACCCCTTTAACATTTGGTGTCATTAGTCTCATGCTACAACCATTTCATGTAGACCTCTGTCAAGGATGTGGATCTAGCCTAAAACTGAAGTCCTGGCCACAGGTTCTAGAATTGGAGACCACTGTATGTAAGCTGCTCTGAATAAACATTAAGTGTGATAAAAGGATTGTTGCATGTTCTTCATACTCAAATGATCTTTCAGTTTAGGGAGCTTGTTTGTTCCTGCAGCTCAACATATTGACTAAATTATGCAAAATAAAAACAAAATGCTTTATTTTCCTGAAGCAGAATTAGCAATGATTAGCAAAATGTAGTAATAGATAGAATTGATAGGTTATATGAGAAAAAAGGGCCTCTTGTACATACACGGTGCATGGGAATGTAAAACAATACACCATATTATTGGGAAAACCAGAATGTCCCACATGCAAAGAATGAAACCAGACCACTATTTCACATACTACATAAGAATCAATTCAAACTGATTAAAAGACTTAGATGTAAGTCCTGAAACCATAAGCAATATATAAGAAAACTTAGGTAAAACACTCCTTGACATAAACTTCAGAAATATCTTTGTGGATTTATCCCCAGCAGCAAGGAAAACAAAGGAGAATTTAAGAACTAAAACTATATCAAACTAAAAAGGTACTGCATAGCAAAAGAAACAGTAAAAAAATGAAGAGACACCTTACGGAATGGAAGAAAAGATTTGCACATCACACATCTGAGAAGGCATTGATATCAAAGATATTCAAAGAATGCATACAACTCCACAAAAAGAAAACAATCAAAAAAGGGAAAAGAGCTAAATAAGCACCTCTCCGAAAGAAAACATGCAGATAGCCAATAGGCAAATGGAAAAAAAAAATTCCATTATCACTTGTAATCACGGAAATGCAAATCAAAACCACAATGAAATACAACTGCACACCATTGAGAATGGCCCATCTTTTATAAAATCAGAAACAAATTCTGGCAATGATGTAGAGAAAAAGGAACCTTCTTACACTTGGGATAATAGACTTTTCATCCCCTATGGAAAGCAGTGTGGATATTCCTCAAAAGATTAATAGATTTACCATAAGACCCAGATTTCCACTCTTCAGTATCTTCCCTAAGAACACAAGGGCACTAATTCAAAAGGAAACCTTCACTATGTATATTGCAGAAATATTCACAATAGCTAAGATGTGGAAACAACCTAAATGCCCCAAACCAGATGAGTGGATCAAGAAGTTGTGGGGTATATAATACATATACACACACAATATGGAATACTATTCAGTGATCAAGAAAGATAAACTCATGCCATTTACAGCAGCATGGATAGAGCTGGAAGGAATTATGCTTATAGAAATAAACCAGAAAGACAGTGACAAATACTAGATAATTTCATATGTATAGGGAATGTAAAGAAACCAAACAAAAGGTCGGACAAAAACTCACTTTAAAATCAGCCCTTGAAAGCTGATCATAGATTTAAAGCATCTAGAGTGGGAAGTGAGTTGGAGGGGTGAGATTGGGAGGGAAAACTTTGGACCATGTTGGAGGACTAGAGTGCTTTGATGGTGGGAGCCTACTATAACTACACCTGAGGGGAGAAAATCCTATACTGGCAAAAAAAAAAAAATGAGAGGGATGTAAAACAATGGTCCTTCATTAAACAAAAAAGGTCAAGTAAAGACATTTTGACAAAATGAAAAGTTGTATAATGCGTACTTTTGATAAAAAAATTCCCCCTCAAATATCTGTAATAGGACTATAAGACAAATATCCAAATATATATGCACAAAATGTTCATTTTAGTACTGTTTATAAGTGCATGTAATTTAAAATGACCATATATACAATAGAACAGCTAAATAAATTTCAGCACATTCTTGCAATGAATATACCATGTAGCTATTAAAATAATTCATTCATTCACTCATCCATTCATGATATATTTATTGAATGGCAGGGATATTACTTAATACTAGAGATACAATGGAGTACAGATTGGCTATATGCTTATCTTATACAGCTGCTATCTATATCAAAAGTAAATTGAAAAGAAAACAAAGTAATTACTAGTTCCAATAAGAATGTTGGAAATAATAACAGAAGGACCTAGATCGATATTAATTTATATGCAGAGCTTTACTGCCCCCAAGTAGGAACATGTCAAGGACTGAACTAAAAATAATTCAAACTTAAGATATCTTTATATGCTCTATAATCAATCAAGTTCCTTATGGACTTAGAGTCTACATAATAGACCATCCATGCCAGTTAAATAGTGTCTTTCCAAAAAGTTAAAAGCTTCTGTCCTGCAATCCATAGCGATATCACCAAGAAATGCTGCCTGAACTTTCAGTTTATTGAACTATGTGAAATTTCTTATATTGAACCATTTTGACCAACTAAAATGACAATATCACAAAATTCAAATTACTGTAAAATAATTCATCTATGTCTATATCATGAGCTAACTTTTTTTGAATGCACCAATACAAATAGCACCCACATTGTAGTTGCTGCAAATGAGGCAGGAAGTGACAATGGTAACCCTATTGACTTGCCTGCATAAAGTTTCTTCTAACATCTGTACATTTAGAATAACATGCTAGAATTTTACACTATATTTTGATTATATCACTTAATTATATGCCCCTCCTACAAGGAAAGAAGATGGGACAAAAGGGTATTTAATTGAAGATCATTCAAGAAATGTCTATTATTTCAGTCATTTTGGGGGTACACTTCTATAGGGTAAATAAAAATTATCAGGCTTTTCCATCCTCCTGCCATTAGTGTCAATGATAGTCATCTGCGCTCTGCACGCATGCCTGATGGTGGGTACCTGAGGTAGGGTGTGGGCATGCATAGGTGGGTGCATCTTTACCAAGAGACTGGGAATATATGGGGGGCACCATGGGATGCCAGGGGACATAGAAGTAGAAGCAGAAGCAGGATAAACATAAAAAACAGAAGAAGTAGAAAAACGTGAGGAGGAGAAGGAGAAGAGCAAAGGCATGAGAGACCAGAAAGCCCAGAGAGAGTCAAAATTTGCCAGGGGCTAGGATTCCTGCCAGACTCCAGGCCCACAGACCCCTGCATGCATGTACCTGTTTGCCTCTGATGAAAGATTAATAAATGCCAGAAAAAGCCACCAAGGTCTCCAGAAATCCTCCTTTACCTGTCTACCTGGATCATAAAGAACCTGCCCCATGCCCTCCTATTGCTAAAACTTCCAATCATTAACTGTATGAATTTACACTTTATTTTCCATGACCTCTGCGTGAAATCAATTGCATTCATCAAATTTCCTACACAAAATGTAATATTTATAAACTGCAGTATATTTCAGCCACTATTGATACAAATGGGAGTATTACCAGTTCAAATTCTTAAAAAAAAATTCCTGAATAAGTGACCCCAACTGCAAAGTATTGGACCTATCTCATAAAATTACTAAGAAAATTAAATGAGATAATATATGCAAAATGTACTTAGTACAGACAGATAAATAATAAATGTTGAGGTACAAGTAGCTTTATAAGCTGTTAAAAAACATTTTCATTTGTTTACCCTAATTCTTTATGAAATAGAACTTGGACATGAGAATTTCAAGATAGTCATCCCTCTGTCATTCGGGGCAGAAAAAAAGCAGAGAAAATGCCTTTCTCTAGATTCTTTTTCCAGGAACCCAGAGATTAAGTATTTGTCAATACAACAATTTGTCCTTCAATCCCAGTTTCTGCACAGTCGATTGAGGTAAAGGGTGAATGAGAGGGCAGAGGAAATATCCCCCACTGCCAAATTATATTCAGGGAATACAATTTTCATTATGCACAGGATAGTTAGATTATTCTTAGTGGATTATATATCACAGTTTATTAATTTATCCTGTAAGATTTTTTTTAAAAGGTACCCCTCCCCAGTTGGTCTTGAGAATATGGAATCGAGATAATTACACTGAAACCATTTCACCTGGGCTTACCGCAGCTGGTAAGATTTCTGGCCAGCTGCTAAAGCAGCTACTGGGGGGCCTCCCTGATGGCACAGTGGGTTAAGAAACGCACTATGAAGCAAACTGCAGCCACTGCAGCACAAGTTCGATCCCTGCCTCCAGCCAGGGAGGGGACCCACATGGTGTAGCAGACCTCTCCTGCCTTGCCCGCGGCTGCCCCAAGCAGTGTATTTCAGTCAGTCTGCCTGTTCTGCTCCCCACTCTGTCTGGTGAATCCTCTCACCTCCTGCGACTCTGGTCTGTACCCCAGATCTTGTATGCATAAATAATTAAATCTTTAAAAAAAAACATAAAGCAGCTACTGAATGTCAAGGATCAACAATTCAAGTGTGGGTCACCCTCAACTGGCGCAAGCCATGCTACTCGTGCTGTCTGACGATGGTCTGGGTATGAGGGACATTCCTGAGATGTTGAGAAGCTCCAAAAGCTAGTCCCTGCCAGATTCCTTTTGTTTTGGCTAACTTTATAATTGCAGTCCTGTGAGTTTCACGGTATGTGTTTACTGAAAGATAATTCACGGGGGTGGTTGTAAAATTGGCTGTTTTGCTAAACAAAATAATTGGTTGCTATGCATTTTGATGATGAATTACTGATTGGCAAATACTATAACACAAATTCAAGAAAACCAATACCGTAAAACCAGGCATTATAAAACATAATTGGAACATGGTTGTTTTACAACTAACTCAAAAGTTAGTTATTAGACAATTTTTCCAGACCTAAACATTTGCTATGGAAAACTGGCCTTGGGAACTGAAAAAAGACCTCTGTAACTTGGCCCATCGTGGAAGGCTCTGTTATCTCCCAGATGATAAATGAGTCATGTGAACCCTTCCTACCCTCATCCCCTCTTTTCTGCCTCTGTTCTCCTTAAATCATAATCATATATAAAAAGACTCCCTAATAGCAAAAGGCATCACTAATTATTTTTAGGTTCAGGATAAATTGAGGTAGTGATTCCTTTTAAAGAATAAATATTAGGGTCTACATATAATTTAGGTTTTAATTTTAGTATTTGCCTTTTATTGGAGGCCTGTAGTTTTTTAGATATTGATATTCGTTTTACCCTAGACCTTGTGACTAGTAGTCTATCTTATACTCAGAGTAAAAACAAAATAGTTGTAATTGAACAAAGTTGTTATGTCTGCTTTAGCATTTAGTATGCTGATAAAAACATGTTGTTTCATACCTGGTTGGAGGTCATAAAGACCCCAAGCTATTCTTAAGAAAAATGTAATGATTGTTATTTTTCTGCTCTGTGCACATGCTGATTGTAGGGTTAGAGAACAATCAGGTCTTTCCACCCTCCCACCACTGTGAAGATGGACACCTGCGGTGCTGCGAGCATTCCAGGGTGGCCATACCCAAGTGGGCACACCTGAGTTTGACACCAGCTTAAATGGGTGGCGTCCTGAGGATGCCAGGACCAACAGGACCAACCAACAGTACTGACAATACTGACCCACGCGAGTAGCAGCAGCAAAGCAGCCGAGAGGGTGAGATGCGCCGAGGGCTGGGAGACCTGCCAGCCTCCCAGCCCCCCGGCACCCCTGCCTGCCATGTACATAGCCACCTCTGACAATAAAAAGCATAAAAGCCACTGAGGGCTCCAAGACTCCTCCCTTCCTTGACCCATCTGCCCAGAACCATCCCGACCCTGCCCAGTGTGCCACCTTTCCTGCCGCTACACTGATGTAATCCCACCGCTTGCATGTAATGTAGAAATAAGACCCACTGAGACTATCAGCAGGAGATGCTTGCACCCTGATCAAGTGTCTGTGTCTTCTCACTCCCTCTTTTGCCAACACCATCTCCTCCTGCGGGGACCTTGGCCTTATCTGGAGCTGGTCTTCCGCACTCAACTAAGGAAAAACAAATTATTAAGGACGGCCTATATCCACTGCTCAGCAGTCAAGTGAGAATGAATCAATGTGGCAAACATAGGTCAAAAAGTGAAATTTTCTGTGTAAGAATCCAGGATGTCAGCAAAACCCTTCCAACTGCGAAAAGTTTTGCTATAGAGCTTTCAATTATCTGTTCTAGAATTCTATAGACAGGTATAGTGGTGAAACAGGGGGTGGGGGAGGAGGCTGCTCTGACTGAGACAGGAGTCAGAGGCCCCAAAAAAGCCTCTAAAGGCCAAAAGGCCACAAAGCAGAATCCAGGGCTATAGCAACAGGGACTATATAGCCTATCAGAGGACAGTGCCCAGTCAGGTCACTGTCTATGGGTTCTCACCCATGCGCACAATTGCAAGGGACCTCAGGCTACAGGAACAACAGTCATAGGGTTTATTTACAAACAGGGGGAAACGAGAGCACTTACGTATCCACAAGAGGCTGGCTGCTTCATCCAGACAGCACCAGCGTTGGCAGTCACCAGTCACCAGTTCTATGCCACCAACAGACAGCTCTTTGAGACACCACGCCCGGGGCCTTTGGTGCTCCTTCCAGTCAGTGTCACAGCCAGGACCAAGTCCCAGTCTCTCTCTCTCTCCTCAGAGGGCGGCAGCTGGAGGCTTCCCTCCTTTCTTTGAAGGCTGGAAACGTCTTCTCCTCTTCCTATGCAGGAGTTCTTCTTCCTCTGCTGCTGCTTCTCCGTCTGCTCCTCCAGGTCGCTCTGAATCCCCGTGTAGCGGCAGGAAGGTGGTGGCACTGGAGCAAGGTTCTGGAATGGTTCTGGGCAGACGGGTCAGGGAAGGAGAGTCTTGGAGCCCTCGGTGGCTTTTCATACTTTATTTAGTAGAGGTGGCCAGGTACATGGCAGGCATGGGTCCCAGGGTGCTGAGAGGCTGGCAGGCCTCCCAGCCCCCAGCGCATCTCACCCTCTCAGCTGCTTCTTCTCGCTATCTCTCTCTGCTGCTGCTGCTGCTGCTGCTACTGCTGCTGCTGCTCATCCTGTTGGTTCTGTTGGTCGGTCTGGTCCTTGCAGTTCTGTCTGTTGGTCCTCACAGTTCTGTCTGCTGATCCTTGCAGTTCTGGCGTCCTCGTGACGCCGCCCATTTAGGCCCGTGTCCAACACAGGTGCGCCCACTTACGCATGCCCACCCTGGAGTGCTCACAGCACCTCAGGTGTCCATTATCAGTGGTGGGAGGGTGGAAATACCTGATCAACCTTTACCCTACACCCCGTCAGCTCTTTCTTCAAAATGTCTCCCAACAAACTCCTCAAATGTCCCCCAACGAACTCCTAAAATGTCTCCCAACGAATCCCTCTCTCCCTTCGACCAGGCCTTCTATTCACTTCTTCAGGTGCCCCCCCACAGTCTGATTGGTCCATTTTGCCGCACCTGATTGGTCCATTTTGTCTGCACCTGAGGTTTCTGAAGAAGGCCTGCCACACTAACTTGCAGGGGAGCCAGAGACCACTCCTCCTGCCAGCTGCTGCCCAGTAACAGTGGCAGCACCTGCAATTGACAAGAGCCCATCATTCAAGGGGTCTTAAAGGTCTACTTTAACTATTTTGAGCACTGGAATGTTAAGTACAATTGTCATTTTAGAAATCTCTTAATATATTATCTACTTCATAAATACAGAAAAAAATATATTTTCCTATGTCTAGACACTAAGTTACCTAAGGCAAGATTCTACTTTTCTTTACTCACTAGTTCTAAAACAATACATGAACCCAGACAGCAAGTCAGTATAGCCCAGTAGAAAAGATTCCATAGTACAGGGTTCCTATCCCAACTCTGCATTTATATGATATATGACTTTAGACAAATATATGAAGTTAATATAATAGCACAACCTACTTCACAGGGATGTTCTGACAATAAAAAAATGCACACACATATATTTTGACAAAATGTCATAAAACACTGCTTAGTAACTATAGTATCTTTTCATTATTTTAAAATTTTTACTTAATAACATCCATATTCTTTCATCTGTCAGCCAGTCTTGCATCATTCATTGACCTTTGCTAAATCCTACTGCAATTTGGGACCGCCCTGGTGGCACAGAAGATTGAGGTGCAGCACTGTGAAGCTATGTGCAGTCACTGCAGCAAGAGTTCCATCCCTGGCCAGGGAGGTGACCCACATGGCACAACAGACCTCTCCTGTCTCACCTGCTGCTGCCCTCAGCAGTGTATTTCAGTCAATCTTCCTGTTCTGGTCTCCATTCTGTCTCAGGTGAATCCTATCACCACCACCATCCCCACACCTCTGGCCTATATCCCAGGTCTTGTATGCATGAAGAAATAAATCTTTAAAATTCCACTGCAATTCATGTTGGTTTATGGTGAGCAATCCACTTCCTTATATCAAGGCTGATTTACAATCAGCAGAGAATTTTATCTTAATGCACAGTTGCTCAAAGAAGGTCTTCATTAATGCTTTCTACCATTCTGGTCATTTATGTCCCTATTAGCTACTGCATGGATTCACTTATTGTTGGCACTTAAGATGGTGATGTGTCTTCCCTCCAGTCAACATTCTGAAAAAAAAAATCTGTTGCTATAAAGATAAACAATTTTATCTGTCTTACACTGTATGCCAGACAAAAGCAGCCATCCATTATGAAATAAAAAATAACTTCATGGTGCTCATTTCACCAGCACATATACTTTAATTGTAATGATTCGGAGAAGATTTACATGGTCTCTGCACGTGGATGACATGCCAATTCATAAAGTATTTCATAGTTTTGAAATAGGAACATTCATTTATGGAGCTGAAAATGAAAGTGGTGAAACCTCTGTAACAGTGAATCTGGCAATATTGTTCAAAATTGCAAATTTGTGCATTCTTTGGTCCAGAATCTCAAATATGAAAAATTATCCTTTAGATATATTTTGTACATATGAAATGATGAGTTTGCAATGTTTTTCATTAGCTTATGATTGCAACAGATTAGAAAAATATAATAGACTATCAAGTGTGGACTGATTAAATAAACTCTGCTATATCTATACAATGAATTATAATGCAGACAGAAGACATAAAGATGTTTTCTATATATTGATATAGAAAGACATCCAAAATATACAATAAAAATTCCTTTTCAAGTTATATTACAGAAGTACATCTGAGGTATGTGTTTGTATTAGAAAGGGAGGAATGAGATTATATAGTCACATTTGATTATATTTGCCTAAATAAACAAAATAAGCTATTAAAAATGATAACCTCAGTCACAGGAATGGAAAGCTATGATCAAAAGTCTATTTTTTTAAAGGTGTTTTTTCTTAGCACATAGCTGTGTACATTTGTATCTGTATTATTGATACCTGACTTTTCAATTCAGTGGCAGAATTAAGTTATTGTAGCAGAGACTGCATGTCTTGCAAACCTAAAATATTTATATTTGCTTTAACAGGAAAAGTTGGACAGCTCCTCTGAAGTTTATGGTGGGGAAATATATTGGGACAAAAGTAGAAACTAGACTTCTCAATGTACACACTTTGTTATATCACTTTTTTTAAATTTATGATTGAATGCAAGGCTTTTTATAAAATTAAAATAAATACTAAATCAAAGAAATCTTATTTGAATTTCCTGGGCAGGAAACAGTAATAAATCTCAACTAGGGATTTGTGTGTGTCCTTAGAGTAGTTCTATTGATTCTTAATAAGTATTTGTGAAATTAAAATAATCAACATAAAATTTACTTTTAAATGAAAAAAATTATTTTGGCTACTTCATATGTTGTACTTTCAAAAACCACCCACATCAACAATAGCCTGAAGTGTTGCTCTTTGGTTACTTCTTACACATACCTGAAGCTGCTAAGTGTCTGGCCCTCTGCTGGGCAGTTAGTGAGAATTATATTTCTTGATGCTATGATTAGACCCCTTAATCTAGCATATATTGAGTTTTCATTATGTGTTCACCTTCTGCTTTTAATATTTCACATGCTTAATTTAATCCTCACAACATCCAAAATTTGTAATTTCAGCCCATTCTTCTTTACTGAATTCCAGGCTCATATAGCTGACTACTGTCTCTACTTCTCTATTTGAATACTTAATAGACATTTCAAATTCAGTATCCCCAAAACTGAACCCTTGATCTTCCTTTCCATATATATACCTGCTCCATCCACAGCTTTTCCCATCTCATCAGGTAGCAATTCCATCTTTCTAGTAGCTCAGTCAAAAATAATCAGCACTTTCCTTAACTTGTCTCTTCCTCTCACACAGTATATCTTATCCTCTACTTATAAACTTTCGTAGACTCTACTTTTCATATCCACTACCAATCTGTTCTGATATTCTGTATCATCATTATTTCTCAAATAGATCACCACATTAACCTGTTCACTGTTCCTTGTATCTCCACTTGCCCCTTTACAATCTCCTTCCAGCATAGCAGATATATGTAATTATCCTTTTAGATTTAAGTCTGGTCATGTCACTCCTCTTCTCCATGCCCCACCATGGGTCCCTTTTTCATTCCAAGTAAAGGTCACTATTTAGCTATTTATTCATTTGAGTTCTACTCTGATCATCCAATTTAAATGAAAAATACTCTTTTCCCAACTCCCTCCCCAGTAGTACCCATCTTACCCAGTTCTGTAATCTATTTTCCATATCTTTTAACACAACATCACTGTTTATACTATTTTATTTATTATTCAGTCATGTGATAAAAAATAGACTCTCAAATATTTGTGAATGGATGAAAAAACTGCCATGTAAATTTTACTTCTTCCCTCATTATATAGAACAGAAAGCAAAGGCTCAGACAATTTTAGACAAATTTTGACAATTAATCAGAGGCAGGGTCAGGAGTTAAACTGAGATCCTTCAGACCCTAAAGTTCATGGTCTTAAACATTAAACAACCTCACATATTTTATAGTGTAGTGCAGGCCATGCTAACCTGGGTTTATATTATTCAGCCATAAGGGCAGCTGTGAAGCAAGATCAGCAGTTGTCATTGAACTTGAATATAGCTCTCCAGAGAATAAAGCAAGAAAGTTGGAAAAGCACAAAGGTGATAAAATAGTGCCATTCAGGTTGACAGTTTCTGATATAGCCTTATCTGGATAATGGGGAAAAGACATACTTGAAAGGTTTTACCATCAACCTACATTTTCTTCTTCACTTATTCTGCACAATTGTGTTAATGATACTTAGGCAAGTCAAATAAAACATTTCCAACTGCCTGAGTTGCAAAGTAATTTCACAAGTAAATATCCATTAGAGTTTCATGCCAAGACATGGTAGGAGAGTTTAGGCGGAGTCCTCTGGGCAATAGAGCCCTGGGAAAAGAGGAAACCTTTGTTAAAATGTGAATTGAGACTAACCTCAGCACCTTCTCTTCAATTGGGATCCAACTTCTAATGCTCCCTAAGGGACGGAGAGTGTGGAAAGATTTTACAATGTTTCCGCAGAATGACTATAACCTAGTAATTTCGCAGTCTTACAAATGCCTGCTATGTGTTTTATCTTGCTTAGTAAAAGAATGTAGAGCATGGTAGCACTCAGAATATGCTTATAATACAACTTCTGGGATGTGGGGCTGATAGGCTCAAGGAGAATTTGCCCTTCATAGTTCCACAGAATTTTCCATTGTCTGTTCAGTGCCCAATGGGAATAAAATAGGCCAGAACCTTTTAAATTGCATTCCAAGGTCCCTAAGAAGTTTCTACATTTTGCATATTTTACAGGTGAAATTAAAGCTTTACAGATGCATTTATGGCAGAGCTGATTTTTCTTAAATAACTTTTTGAGATTTCTTTATTCAGTTTTCCCCTCAAATTAATACTGTATATATATTTTTTCTTTTCCATGTAGTGCAACATTAGAATACAGTGACTTAGAAAACCAACTTTAGAGCCAGAATACTGAGAATCAAGTCCTGACACTACCTTGTTAACTAATCTCATTCACCTGTTCACTCATTGATAAAATGTGTTATTAGGGTAATCAGTGAGATAATGTATCTAAAATGTATACTATAATACTGCATATAGCTCTTATTTTTATATTTTGCAAGTGTGAGTCTGTAGAGTTAATAGACCTGATTATAGAAACCTAGGTTTGTCACAAACCACTGCAACTTTAAGTTAAATAACTTAATCTCTTCCTGCCCATCTGTTTTTTGGATTTTTTTCTTTTTAACTCACAAAATGAGAAATTTGTTCCAGGGTAGTCTCCAGGGAAAGTGGAGGTTTTAGATTCACTGCCCCACCCCAAAAAGGTGGAACTCAGCAGGGAGGAGAAGCAAGAAAAGATCTAGATGAGGAGAAAGAGACAAATGAACAAGAAGAAGAAGTCATATGCAGAAGAGAGACATGAAAAAGCTATGTTTGCTCAGCCTTTGATTCGTACTAGGGACTTGGGAGACCTGGAAGGTGACACTTGAAACAGACATGGGTGAGAGATCCATGAGGAGGCGGACAATGGCATACCTTATTTGTACTTTGACTTTGCTTTTTCCATCCAGACATGCCTGGCCCCTTCTGCTCCCCACCTTTGTTTACATACCAAAAAGTGCCTTAGACTTGCGGTAAGAATTTGGGCCTCTGTGGCCCTGCTTTGGGTCAATCCTGTTTGTGTGGGCACAAGGGCATGGGTTATGTTAGGTGTTTCATGGAGAAACTATTTTAACTATATCTTTTATCTTTTCTCTATGCCATACTAATTGTATTAAGGTTAATTTCCATTAAAGATCTTATGCACTAGACTATGTTTTGTCTTCATGTAACAGATGTCAGAATCCGTTTAGAGTGGGCAGGTTTGGGGGTCTTGGGGTAACTTTCACCTTGCTAGCAGATTTGATAGCAGATTTGGAGGCCATGGCAGGACTTCAACCATCAGTTGGTTTTCCCATGGCACTGGCTGACATAAGTATAAATGTGGTTTGTGTTTCTCCAGAATGTTTGTGTTTCAGATACGTGTAGATTTGTTCCTGATCTTTAGATCAGCAAAATTGGCTTGGACCTTGTGTAAACTTTGTGTGCATGTGTCCAATTTGTTTGCAGTTATTAGTTCAGAGATTTGATTCTGTGGAAGTTGTTCTGTGTGATAGCAAGCAGTTTTACTGAAAAGATGATAGTAAGTTGGAACCATGTGACCAGACAAAATATGGTGTCTGTTTCTTCTAAAGCTTATGTTTTAAGATGGCATTTGAAGTCACTGTTTGAGGTTGCAGTCTATGTTAGTATAAGGTAAATTGCTGTGACTTGGATTTTGTTTGTGATCTCCCATTGGCTTATAGGTCTTATTAGCAATTCTGAAGGCAAAGGTTCACTGATGAGTTGCTGTGACTTTGTTTTTTGTTTGTTTGTTTTTTTATTGTGACTACTCCCAGTTCTTTGTCTGAGGGAATTTTTTGCAAGCCAACAATGGAACAGTGATGATTTGAATTAGTAAATATATGCCTGGGTGCTAAGGTGAAAGAAGCATTGTGCAATAACTGGTAAATGTTGGTAACCTTAATGGATTCTTGAGGATACTTGAGTTTTGCAAGGTCAGAAAAATTAGAAAGCTTTTATCTGGATTAAGTTTGAAATAGTTTGCTGCTGGGAATTTTTGTCTATCCCATTTGTTTGGGACATATTTGCCAGATGAATTCTTAAATTTGTTTGATTGTCGATATAAGGCAAGATTCTAAGGTTCTGCTTCCTACTGAAGAAGCTCTGTTGTGGAAAGTATTCTCAATATGGTGAATGGGGTAATTGTATCAGGATTTAAAATCTATGTTGTTGCTGTTCCTCCCTAGTGTTGGGGGATGTGATTTATACTTTGATATTGATTTTGCTCTCTTCGCTTCTGTTCCAGGGTCAGTCAGGGTGGCTAACAGAAAGAAGTAAGGAGGATAACTCCTTTTAATTGAAAATTTACTGGTGATGTTTTAATTTCGCTCTTCAGGTTTTGTTCCAGGAAACCCAAGGATTGTATGCTTGGTGGCTTACAGAAAGAGATTACTCCTTTTGATTGAAAGTTATTTTGAATTTACTCTTTCAGTTGCTGTATGGAATACACCAGGATTGACTTCTAATGTGAATGGTTGAACACGGAAAACACTCAAGTGATAAACAAGGCCATAAATCTCTTGTAATTGCTCTATCTAAATTTTATCTTACTATTTCCAAAGTCATAAGTATATAGACTGACAATTGAAACCTGTGATTTCTGCCAGCAGGGTTAAATGGTGCAGAGGAAACTTAGACCATAGGACTAACAACAAACAGGTTTATCGCACCAGTGTTGACTCAACAGATTCACAACCCAAGGCTGAGCCCCATTTATAGGAAGTCAGGGACTTATATACCCTTTGACTTTTTACAGGGTTCCTGGTGGGTTTGCATTTGCAGCTGTACGTGGTTAAATATGACATGGCTACATACCAAAGAATGAGCAAAGAGTCAATAGTCACAGAATCCAAACCTCCTCCCCATCCATCTTGCCTCCTGGTGGCACATGGTCTAACATGAAGCAAGATTCATACCAGGAACTACCAGGAACTGAGCAAAAGGTCATTACTGAAGACCACCAGACTGCTTATCTCGCATCACCATGCCTCAGAAACACATATGTATGCATGTATGTGTTCCCCTTTCTGCCTAATTTTCTTGACCTCTAGATGTAGTAAAATTGGTATAGATGTGTCTATAGACATTTTGAACTAAGAAATGCAATGGGAACTACTATGAGTACTTCTGGGAAACATGATCTGGGATAATTTTTGGTTATTAAATACTAGTAATTTATTGGGTTGTTTTGAAGCATGTGCTTTAAGAGGTTGTAGTGGATATAATTTTTTCTCTTTTATCTGGATTATTGATGTTGGATACATGATGTCTTAAATGTCAGGAAGAGTGGGAATTTGGAAAAGTTAAGGGGCTTTTTTTTTGGTTAAAAAAAGACTCCAGTTATGATGAAGTCAGTTTTGGAGATGTTGGTTTCGAAGAGTGGGGTCCTTGGGTTAACTCTGGGAAAAGTTTCACCAGCGCTCCCATTTAGTAGCAGTGGCAAATTTCCCAGACGAATTTCTCCAAGACACAGATGTGTTAGTTGTATCCAAAAAGGCAGGTTTATTACAAAAGGGAGAAGAATAAAGGGAACTTGTGTTTACTGAGCTGGAAGAAAGGGCTGCCTGAAAGGGAGAGGTTTCCTAAAAGAGCATGCATAGTGGGCAGCCTTGGGAGGAGAGTTACCTCGGCTGAGGGAAATCAGTGAAGTACTGACATGATACTGGTCACAGACAGGCAGAAGGCTGCTGCCCTGCAGAGGGAGAAAGTTGGTGAAAAGAAGCACCTGCATAGACACAGGTGGGCAGAAGGACTGCTGCCCCGTGTAAGTGCAGAGTTTGCACTGATATAGTTTTATTCTCTTTGGAAGGAGTCCTTGTGAAGTGGTTTGTTTTTGTTGATTTTTGGATAACTATGTAGAATTTGAAAAGGACCAGAGATTCTACAAGGCCCTCAATCTCCAGTCACCTCCGGTCTGCGCCCTATGACACTATACTGCAGTCTGACATTTTCACACTATGCGTGGGTCTGAGTCTTAGAGCCTAAGGATTTTAACCCTTTATAGCTGATTTAAGAGTTATGTTAATCATTTCTAACCCCACCTCCAGCTCTTGGCATTGTGTGAGCCAGGATTCAAGTCTCACGGTTCCTCCTTTCCAAGTTTTCTATTCTTTTCCTCCATCAGTGAGATCAAACTGAAGGTTAGAGTTTGATTATCAACATTGTGCTACTGAGCTTAGCCAGAGCTTTCATAAAAATTGATTTCTTTTGGTATTGCTGTTTTCCCCTGTTTATGGCAAAGGACCCCAGAAATCTAAATTGAACGAAAAGTTTGGTAGTCTTTCATTTGGTTGATCAAAGGAAATTTTGTGGAACCTCAATAGTGCTCCTGAGATAGTCCATAAATTTTCTCTTTCCTCATGGAAGAGTCATTAGAGGAATTTGACTTATTTGGTATTTACCTGGTAAATTGAAACTTAAAGGGAAGCTTTATCACTTGGGAGAAATGTATAACCTTGGCATATAAAAATTTTTTTAATTTATATAAATCCTTTAAGCAATTGATATGTAAATTGTTACTTTGATTGTCATTTTGCAATATTGTTGGTTATTTCAATGGTTCGACATCTGCAGAGATTGTTTTTGAACAAATTAATGGGATAGAGACCTCAACTCACTCCAGTTGATGGAATTTTTGACAATGAGGAAGGTCTGAACAGACTGTTAAAGATGAATATGATTTTTGATAAGTTTTATTTGAAATAATACTGGTGATTTTTTTGGATTTTATTTTGACTTCAAGAAAATTTTCTTGGTTTTGGTTGACCAGAATCTGCACCAATGTGGCATTTTTTTTGTAGGCAGTTCTAACTTGTGTTCACATTTTCTCATTCCTTGATACCAACATAGTGTGGAAAAAAAAGTGGTAGCAATTTTGCTACTGGAGACAATGGGTCTGTTTTTGCATATTAATAGGGAATTTTGTCTTCTTGAACTAGGGAGTTGAAAACATGTTTCATTATGTTACTTGTTTATTTATTTATGCGTACAGGAGCTGGGGTACAAACCAGAGGTGTGAGGAGGTGAGAGAATTCACCAGAGAGAGTGGGGAGCAGAACAGACAGTTAGACTGAAGTACACTGCTGAGGGGAGCAGTGGGTGAGACAGGAGAGGTCTGCTGCACCGTGTGGGTGACCTCCCTGGCAGGGACTCAAACTTATGCTACAGTGGCTGCAGATAGCTTTATAATGCTGCAATTTAACCCATTGTGCCACTAAGGGAGCCCCTCATTATGTCACTTTGGTTGAAATGCTTCCAGGAGCTGAATTTGAGCTGAGCTAAGAAGAGAACCTGTTATATATTTGTAGGGATCCAGACAACCCCATTGAAGTTGGGGAAGCTTGCCTCCAATGGCAGGACTAGACAATCGCAGAGAGAAAAAGCCCTCAGAACCTCAAGAAGAAAAAGCCCAGGTGGAGTCTGGTAAGAACTTGATCCTGCAACCTCGACAGATCTGATGGTGAGAGTTCAGTGTAAGCCTACATGGAGTATTCCAACAATGCCAACTAAATGGCTGTTTGGTCTTCTCCCCTATTACTGCAGAAATAGTTAAATGCATTAGATGTAGATTTAGTTTGCAAATGCATCTTGCTTTATTATTGAATAGAATTGAGATCAAGAAGAGGAGAACTTGAAATTAAACAAGTTGAACCAGTTTTAAGATTTTTCTTGCTGTTATTTTCTGATATTTTGTTTTCTATTTGTTTCATTAATGCCTACAGATACTTTTTTGCCACTTTGGCTTGGACTTATGGACAATTTTCCAGATGTGAAGGACTTTTAACACATTGGGCATTCATAGACAATGCTGGTGACTGATTGTTGTATCTCTTGCACACACTGGAACCTCAGAAAACCCTGTGAACTAAGGCTGCACCCTGAAATCTTCCACACCAAATATATGGTGGGGAAAGTTAAAAGGGGTTAATGTAACAGGGTGGTTCCTAGGGAAAAGGGAGGTTCCAGCTTCTCTGCCCCACTCAGGGAAGAATGGAACTGAGCAGAGAGAAGCTGGAGAATAGCCTGGAAAAAGTGAAGGCAATCAAGAGGAAGATCTGGAGGGAGACACATAGAATAGAGAAACATGTGAAGAAGCTGTTCTTGCCAGCATCACACTAATACCAAAACCAAACAAAGACAACACAAAAAAAGAAAACTACAGACCAATCTCTCTAATGAACACCAACGCAAAAATCCTCAACAAAATCTTAACCAACAAAGTCCAACAATATATCAACAAGATAATCCACCATGACAAACTAGGATTTATCCTAGGAACACAAG
>JAGFMF010012306.1:25767-81026 GCA_019455555.1 Galemys pyrenaicus
CCTCTATGTTTATAGCAGCACTCTTTACAATAGGTAAGACCTGGAAACAACCTAAATGCCCAAAAACAGATGAGTGGATGGGGAAGCTATGGTACATATGCACGATGGAATACTATTCAGCAATCAAAAATGAAAAAATAGACACATTCATAGGTACATGGATGGAACTGGAAGAGATGATGCTCAGCGAAGTACGTCAGAAGGCAAAAGGAAAATACCAGATGGTTCCTCCCCTAGGAGGAATATAAGGGAACCAAATAAGGATCAAGGAAAGGAATAAGACCAAAAATAATAATAACAACAATAAAGACACAAAAAACAAAATGAAAAGACAAGGACAAACTGGGAACACTTGGTGTGGAAGGAAGCGGGGAAGGGTTGAGGGCAGACGGGAGCACGGAGGACTGAGGTGATTGGTGCACTGGTGTTACAGTGATGGGGAATACATGGGGATTGCAATTGATGTCAAATATATGTAAACTAAAAAAAATTATAAATAAAAAAATGACAAAGCTTTACTTCTAGAATGTATGACAAGTTAGCTGCAGGTTGGTGGCAACACTGCTGCTACATGTGACTTCTTTCTGGATCCAAGCTCAGGAGCAGTCCCTAACCTGGACTTACAACTCACATGCCAGATGGGAAAAGAAAAAGTGCTGATGAAACCACATGATGGCTACAGTTAATCCTATGGCCTGGTGTAGGATCTGCTCCCCACAAAATGTTCCAGTGGGCTTTTCCCAAGATGTCCAGAGCAGGCTTCTCTCCTGTGTTAACTTGGCATGTGACGCTAAGGCTGTCTCAATAAAACCCAGCTTCTATCATTATCTTAAAGAATAATACTACCCGGATTTAAGGTCATCCTTAGAAATAACACTTTATCAAAGAAACCTACCTTAAGACAGAGCAAGCCAATAGGCAAGGCTTTCTCATGAAATCATCTCCTAATATGGTGAGAGCCCCTTTTCTTTCTTCAATGCTCCAGGAAGCTCAGGTTATAAAACCTCAGTCTTTCCCTTTTACTCCAGAATTTAGAACCATGCAGATGTAGTTAAATTTGGTCTTTTTCTACCATTGATCTGTTGGATATTAATTATTTGCACAAGAACAGAGGGGGGTGGGAAAACTTCCCCCTAAACTCCTATACTGGCATACAGTCTGCTCATATTTCTTTAGTCAAAGGAGATCACATGATAGAAGTTGATGGAAAGGGGGCACAAAGTACACTTCTTCCACAGGAAGATATAGCATAACACATGAATTTTTTCTGATTCTAAAGGGTCTCTCTTGTTTCTACCAATTTCATATACATTTTGAAAGAGCCACTGAAAAGTTTACAAGCTGAAAAGGTTTATTGCGTATCACATAATAGAAGCGGGAAAGCAGGGCCTCCCTGGTGGCACAGGGATTAAAGACACAGCACTATCAAGCTATAGCCAGCCACTGCAGCAGGAGTTTGATCCCTGACGAGGGAGCTAACCCACATGGTACAGCAGACCTCTCTTGTCTCTCCTGCTGCTCCCCTCAGCAGTGTATTTCAGTAGATCCACCTGTTCTGCTCCCCACTGTGTCTCTGGTGAATCTTCTCACCCCCAACACCTCTGACCTGTACTTCAGTTCTTGTATGCATAAATAAATAAATAATTTTTTGAAAGTTGAGGAATAGCAACTTCCCTGAACCACAGTCTCGGCCTAAAAACTACTGGGTGGAAGGAGAAAGTCCTAGTATTTTGGGAAATGTTCCAGGACAGTGTATCAGGGAACAACATCATAGTATGTTTTAGGCTGAGCTACATTAATGCATGCACAGATGAGTTACATGCTTCTTTACGTGATACATCATCTCAATAGCATCTTAAGTCTTCACAAGGGTATACATTGTAGCACACTAACGAGTCCTTGTTCACCTTTTGGTCATGTCCGCTGCTACCTGCATCTGTGTAGCCATCACCTTTCAGCTGGTTCTAGAGTCTCTGCCTGAAAGCAGGGAAGAGGGCATGGTCCCCACAGTTATTGGCTGGGCCAGGGCATTGTGATATTTGTAGACTGTGGGCTCAATAGCAGGAAGGTTAGGTAAGCAAGGTCTAGGCCCAAAGGTTCCTGTTACAAAATAAGCTGGCATATACATTTCTAAGGAATAATTAGGGACAAGGGGCTTGGGAATAATTAGGGAAAATAATACCAACTATTACTGTCTGATCTCTGAGTGAGAAATGTTTATCTTCATCCCATGTGCAAAGTATGCTCATAATCTCGGTCATGTTTTCTCATTGCTATATAACTAAGCTCCAGGAGGCTATGCCTATCATACTATTCTGGTGTCAGGACTGTGCTTGAAACAGTGTCTCCTCAAAAAAAATGTTTACTTAATACATGGGCAGAAATAGCATGAATGGATACCATTTTTCCTTTTTGTTTAGAATGTTACAGGGTACAAGAATGCTTGCCATCTTTCTTGCCCTCCCTTTACCACCAAAACCTCAATAAACTTTGACTACAGTTCCCATGCCATGAATCTGACTTTCTGAATGAGACTGCTAGAAAGGAGGAAAGAACAAGAAGGCCATTGAGGGAGAAAGGGAAGAAAACAGGAGACTGCAGGTGAAAGCAGCATTTGATTTTTATGTTCGTTCACAGATCTCCCTGTGTACTCTACTCACTAAGCTGCCACTAGTAAGAAGGGCAGTGCTATCCTGTGTGCCAGTGGCTTCTGTGGCTCTCAAATTTGGAGACCACAGAACCATTGGTTTTGTGAACCTGTGGAAGAGCTGAAATATTTAAGTAAAAGACAAAAATTTAAATATTATTTCCTTTTCAGCACTGTTGCAGGGTACCACAGGATTAACTTTCAGATGAAAACTATAAACCCCAACATGGTAAATGGGATCTGATTCTTCCTTGGTAATGGCTCCAGCCAAACCTTGTTATTGCCTTCTGAAGGCAATGTATGTAGAATGTATGTAGAATGACATCTGAAACTAGGTGACACTTGCTGGCATTATTCTCTAGTTTTAAGAATTGACTACCACTCCAAGGAAAGAATTTGATTTTGATTTTGACTTTTTTCTTTTGATTGTTGAGAATCGGGGGGAAACTTTTGTCCCTTTGCAGACTGTTTTTGCAGGTGAGAGTGTGGTTCAGGTGAATAAACAACCTATTTCAATACAAGTAAAACTGCAGTTGCATTAAGTGTTCAACATGGGTTAATTGAAAAGTAAGAGATACATGTTTATATACTGTAAGTGTTCCTCTTTTTGTGTCTAATAATTTTGCTTGCAGAAGTTAAAAATTGGTATGGACCTGCCTATAGAAATCTTGTACTCAGAAATATAATACAGACCAGTTTAAGTGCTTCCAAGAGTCATGACATGGGTTAATCTGTGATCAATGGGAACTAATTTAATGGGTTGATTTGAAAGAGATATCTATGAAGTTGTGTTATTGAATGTAATGACTTTTTTTCTCTTCTACCTATTTTGTCATTTGTATTTGGGTACATGCTACATAGAAGAACTAGCTTCAATTACCTGAGGCTGTTTAAGTTTAGTGTCAGGTAAAATTGAAATTTGGGAAATGAAGGTTTTTTTTCTTGATGGTTAAAATTCCAATCATGAAATCAAAATGATAGGTTAAGATTTAACTGTAAGAATTATGCTGTGTTTAGGCAGAGTTATGATTGCCGTGTGGAGTAATTAAATGTTTCATTTTTGGTTTTTCAGGTTTTTTTAGTTTTTTTTTTTTTTTTATAATGGCTATGAGAAAGTTTCCCAGAAGTCTAAATTCATAAAATTGGTTGACTTTTGTTTGATCAGAGGTAATTTTATGGAACTTCAATGCAGCTCCTAGGCCACTTCAGAAATTTTTTTCCCTTTTTTCATGGGAAATGCATTAGATGAATTTGACCTATTTTGTGTTTACACAGCAAATTGAAACTTAATGGGAAGAAATGTTGCCTAAGAAAAATGTTAATGTGAGCATTCTAAAATTTATAGATGCCTTTTAAGTGCCTGATGTGTTTATATGTAATATTGTCTCAATTTTTATCATTCTCAAAATTTTAATTATAATGTTGAACAAATCTTGTTAAATATGTTATATTCACATTTGTAATTTTGGTTATTTCAGGGTTTTGATATTTGTAGAAATTCTTTATGGAGAAATTAACAATCAAAAGACCTTAACAATATCTTAAGATCAGTGATGATTGATGGAAACTAGGAAGTGAAAATTTTCCATATAGGTAGTGTTACAGGTCAACCCCAATGTGAAATGGGTTGGTCTGACTGAGGAGCCTCACCTATGCGCTTAAAAGGGACTTCTAATGAAACTCAACTGCAGCCACACACAAAAAGGGTAATAAAGCGTTTATTTACAATAAAATGGGAAATGAAGAAATTAATAACTCAGGGAGGAAGAGAGAGGTAAATTGGTGAATGTGTCCTACCAGTTTCTTTGATTTGGAACCCCAACTTTTGGTGATTTGGAACCCCAACTTTCGCTGAAAGTCAGAAAAAAAAAAAAAACAAGGGCCCCAAGGCCCATATGTCTGGTTATATAAAAACCCTGGCTGCTTAACTCCACCCTCAGTTCCCAACAATCCTCCCTTCCATGGTGCTGACATTATGGGGCTTGTAGTACTTGGTATTTGGATCTCTTTGGTCTGGGGTGGGGGTGAGGTCCATAAAACCTATTTGTGGGGTTCGTTCAGGACATCTCCCGCACAACAGTAGGACTGAATGGATTATTGGAGAGTAACATAATTTTAATAAGTCCTTGTTTTGAATAATGTTTTTTTTGGTTTCTGTTGTTTTTTAATTCAAGGAAACTTTCTTCACGCTGTCTGTGATCTTTATAGCAAGGTTAAATTGTATTTTCTTTGAGCAGAGCTAAATTGTGCTTCATTTTCTCTCTCCTTGATACCATCACAACATTGAAAAAATGGTAATTATTTTTTAAAAAATATTTTATTTATTTAATTATTTTTTTTCTTACAATGTTTGCTTTCTTTTCTAGGTGTAATCCCCATGGAATTTCCACCACCAATTCATCTGTGCACCATCACCATAGTCCCTTGTACTCTTCCCATCCCTGCCTTATTCCCAATCCCTCCCTCTTCCCTACAGAATATCTCTGATTTGTAGTTGTCTTGTTTAGTTTTGTTATGGTTTCTTGTTGTTGTTGATGATGATGATGTTGTTAGTATTATTTTTTCCTTGATCCCCTATAGTCCTCCTATTCATGAGACCAGCTGGTATTTTTCTTTTTCCTTCTGACTTATTTCACTGAGCATAATCCCTTCAAGCTCCATCCATGTTTCTGCGAATTGCATTAGTTTATCTTTTTTGATAGCTGAGCAGTATTCCACTTTGTGTATATACCACATCTTCTTGACCCAATCATCCATTTTAGGGCATTTGGGCGGATTCCAACTCTTACCTATTATAAATAATACTGGGATAAACATAGGGGTGCATGTATTATTTTGAATTAATGTTTTTGTGTACTTTGGGTAAATCCCTAGAAGTAGGATTGTTGGATCATATGGTAGCTCCATTTTTAGTAGACTGAGGAACCTCCATATAGCTTTCCATAGAGGTTGGAGGAGCTTGCATTCCCACCTGCAGTATAGAAGAGTTCCTTTTTCAATAATGGTAATAATTATTATTACTCATGGCAATGTGGATAATTTCAATAGGAGATTTTATTTATATCCCCCTAAATTAGAGAATTTGAAGCATCTCTTGGATTGGAATGCCTTCTATGAGCTAAAATTGAGCAGAAATAAGAAACAATGCTACTACATATGTAGGATTCAAGAGACTTCCAAGGAAGGCAAGGAAGGTTGTCTCCATTGCACATGTGGAGACTGCAAAGAGATAAACCTTGGAAACCTCAAGGAAAGGAAATCTCAGGTGGAGTCTGGTAGACCCTGTCCTTTCTTCCAAAGAAGCGCTTTATATAAAATGCCTTGTGGAAAATGCCATTAAACTCAACAGAAATATTGCTTGGTTATTCTGCCCTATGAGTTTCTGCAATATTTGATAGCATTGGGGTAAAGGTGAAGAGAAAATTATTTTAATACAAGAACTATTATAGGATAAATTGAAATTGTCAGGATTTTCCACCCTCCTGCCATTGGTATCTAAGAACCATACCTGTGTTCTTACACATGCACCTGATGGTGGGCAACTGGAGAAGGGTGTGGGCATGCATATGTAGGTGGACCTGGGCTGAGAGGCTCACTGTATGAGCAGTGTCATGGGGATGGACACCAGCAGCCATGCCAGCAGTGATAGCAGAGAAGAGCAGCAGAGCACCAGAGGTGCGAGTGCCCAACCCCCACTCCCCCCCACACACACACTCACTGCCCCATTGCCTGCCCTGTACCTGGTTGTAGCACTACACTAAAAATGATGTAAAAACTTCAATAAAAGCCTGAAAATGCTACTGAGGGCTCTAGGATTCCTCTTTTACCCGTCTGCCTGGGTCATAGAGAACCTGCTCTGTGCCTTGCGGATACTATAACCATTATTTTTTTTTTCATGAATAATTTTTATTGAAGTAAGAAATACTGGAATTTTATTTGGGAGCACATTGAATTAATAGAATAATTATGAGTATATTAATAACCTTATAAAATTGCATCTTCCCACCAATTATTTGTCTTTTCTGTACGTTGGTAGCTTCATATGTTGTCTGATAAAGATCTGATATGTTCTTTTAAATTTTGCCTAAATATATTTTAATTATATTTAATATATTAAACATATATTTATTTAATATATTCTAATTGAGTGTTTTTTTCTTCTATTAGATATTCTAAGCAGCTTTTGTTTGTATTTAGAAAAAACATTCTTTATTTTCATATATTGATTTAGTAACTGGATATATAGCAGAACAGTTCTTAGCATGTAGTTGTTTGTAGTAATTTCTAATGACCCTTTGTATTTGTATGCTAGCTATAGTAATTTTTAAAAGAAATTCTTTGGGGGAGGCCTCCCTGGTGGCTCAAGTGTTTAAGCCTCAGCATTATGAAGCTATCCGCAGCCACTGTAAGTTCAATCCCCCTTCAGGGAGCTGACCCACATGACCCAGCAGACCTCTCCTGCCTCACCCACTGCTCCCCTCAGCAGTATATTTCAGTTGATCTGCCTGTTCTACTCCCCACTCTGTCTCTGGTGAATCCTCTCTCACACATACCCTGCACCTCTGGTCTGCACCCCAGTTCTTGTATGCATAAATAAATAAATAAATCTTTTAAAAAATTTGTTTTTCTGGCTTCATGACTAGGGTTCTTGGGATGAAAGCGCAACATAGCAATTGCCTAGGAAGAGAGGATTTGGGGAGGTCACACAGTCTAATGTGGCTTCTGATTTTTTTTTATTGTTCACAGACCTCCAAGTCTATTTTTGTCACTACTCTGATGATACCTGTCGTCAATGAGGCATGAAGATGGGGGAGCACAGACAGTGGAGAACAAGGGCTTAAGAGATCAAGTACCTTAGATTAGTGCCCACGTCAACCTCCAGGCTACCCCTTTGGTGTTCCTCCTCCATCAATACACTTTCTCTTCCAACACTCTATAAATAAACATTTATTTTTCTGTTTTGGGGCCTTATCCTTTCATTCTTGACTCACGAACTGAGCATTGAGGGATTGCTGCTTACAGGAAGAGTGTTAGGAAAGTCTCTTGAATTGATGTAAGGCTCCATAAAGCTCCATAAAGCTGAAGCAGTTCTGAGAAGTAGATTTAATGACCTGAAGGAATTTTTTTTTGAGCTGACTTGGCTATGTTCTGTTGAACTGTGGAATAGTCAATTCAATTAAAATGAAGCTTATGGTTTTGTTAAATTAAGAAAAAAAGTCTCAAGAATAGGATTGTTACAGGACAGGGAGAGGGGCACCCCAGAACCCCCAAACCTGCCCTCTCTGAATGAGTTCTGCCATCCACTGCATTAAGACAGACATATAAGGCCTTTAATGGAAAAGGACTTTAATACAATTAGGGTACAATAAAGAAAGGACAAAGAATATAGTTACTAAATTAAGCATCCAAAGTTACCCATCTCCTTGAGGGTAAAAGTCCAGCCAAATAGGATTGGCCCAAAGCAAGGCCCAAAAGCCTTCCACAAGTCTAAAGGACCTTTCAGTAGAGACCCATAGAAAAGGGTCAGAAAGAGTCAGACAAATCCGGGAGGAAAAGAGCAAAATCAAAATCAAGGTGAAAGCTGCTATTGCTAACCTCCCCACGGGTCTCTCACCCACATCTGTTCCAACCAGTCCAAGACCAACAAGCAAGCGCAGTTTCTTCTCATGTCCCTCTGCTCCACATGCCTCCTCCAGGTCTCCTTGCTGCTCTCCATCCTGCTTCCTTCTTCCTCCCATACTTCTGTCCTTTTATCTCCTCTCTCCAGCATCTTTTTATCCCTGTTCAGCTCCACCCACTTAGGGCAGGACCAGGATTCTGGAACTTCTCCCTTTCCTGGGGACCACTCTGTTACAGGAAGGCAAATCATTTATTAGATAAAATGAGGATTTTAACACCAAAAGCATTCCAACAGATTTAATTCCATGTGAACCCTTCCACTATATATAGTTTTGGTTTTTTGTTTTTGTATATAGCTAGAAACAGGGAGTCATTTATATTAAGAAAGTAATTATTCTTGATAAAAGGGACTTCTGGATCTAAACTGTCCTGGTCAAAAGACTATACTGATGACAGAGGAAAGCAAAACAGAATTTAATTTCACCCTTTCTGAAGAATGTCTTACAGAGAAGCAAAGGCTGGTGCCAATTGTGGAATCTTTTTTTTTAATCCGAATAGTCTGACAAACACTTTCAGGGAGCAGATTCTCCAAGATGGATCCTATGAAGAAGGCTTGTTGATTTGCTTGCCAGACCAGGGGCTACATTCCTCCCCCCCCAAATTTTATATCATATTTACAGTTTGCAATGTTATTTAGAGCTGATTAACAATTCACTCCTTTTCATCAGAAACATAAAATCCCAAAGTTCTTTCCTCTGTTGAGAATAAATTTCCATTATATTTGGCTGACATTACCTTGACAAAAGGTAAAAATATGAAAGCTTTCTGGGCCAACATTCCTCTCAATAAACATCAGCACCACACACTGAAAGAGAACAATTTGAAATTAGCTTGAGAGGCTTATATTTTGACTTGATGCTATTATGGCAAAAAATAGAATTTCATCCACTTGTATTCTGCACAAAGTGAAAAACTGGCATTAGTTCACGAAAAACAATCTTTGTTACACCTTGAATTGTAAGGCATTTTCTTCTCACTTATTTTTAGCTTTTGAATATGTATTAACTGTCAGTATATCCAAGGAGGCAAGAATCATTATCTCTTTTGTAATGATAATTATGCCTAGGGAGGCAAATTGACTTGCCAAAGGAAAAGTGAGTCAGCAAGTCAGCCTCCCAGTAAGAAAGCCCTGGTTTTCAAATTAACCAGGCTGTCAGTCTTCCTGCCCAGCCTTATGAATTCATCTCCTGTCCTCCAGCTGGGTTAGGGCTGCCTGGATAAGCTGGTATTATTATTCTGCATTGTAGCAGCTCAGGTGGTACCCTTCTGCTTCAATATATTTGCTATTATTCATGTTAGTAATCTTGGAATCTAGCCAAAGGGAAGGTGGCATAAAGTCATGCAGACACATATTTGCATAATCATTTGCCAGGTGATTATAGCTCATTTGAGTACCCTAGTTCTGAAGGCAGCACACAGCTGGAGTATATATGATGTAACTGCAATATAACATGAAGTGTCTTTGTGTGAATGCCTACAACTAGCTCAGCAATGAACCCGAGCTTTATCTGCAAGTGAAAAGAAGGTTTTTATTTGGGTTCTCTAGGGAATTGCTATCCAGAGTGACCACTCCAGGGAGGTGTTTTGGACGTGTGCCAAGATGGAGAAAAAAAAAGAGAGAGTGACTTATATATGATGCAGTGTAGCAGCAGGAAAGGAGGCACAGGAGTAAGTTTCAGGATGGTTCTGGGCAGACAGGTCAAGGAAAGGGAGTCTTGGAGCCTTTAGTAGCGTTTCATGCTTTTATTAGTAGAGTGGCCAGATTACATGGCAGGCAGGGGTGCGGGGGTGGGGGGGTGAGGGGAGAGGGGGGTCCGGAAGGCTGGCAGACCTCCCAACCCCCGGCCCATCTCACCCTCTTGGCTGCTTTGCTGCTCTCACCAGGGCTCCTTGGTGCTCTTGCTGTTGCTCGGTCCTGTCAGTTCTGTTGGTTCTCATGACACCGCCCATTTAAGCCTGTGTCCAACTCAGGTGTGCCCACTTGCGCATGCCCACCCTAGAATGCTCGCAGCACCGCAGGTGTCCATCATCACAGTGGTGGGAGGGTGGAAAGACCTGATAATTCTCTGACCCTACATGCTGCAACAAAGTCTATGATATTTTGTTGAGATTTTGGATTCAATGAGGGGGTCCTTAGGTTATCTCTGAAAAAAATTTCAGCAGAGTTTCCTTTACAATGACACGGGGCTAATTTCCCAGAGACAAAGATTATTTGGTTATATCCAAGGTTAGATTTAATAGAAGAAAGAGAGAAGAAGATGTTTGTTAGAGTCAGAGTTTCTCTAAACTTAGCTGACTGAAACTTGAAAAACGACCTACAGGCCTACTTCCTTATCTAGTAGGTCAGCTGGTCCCATACCTTAGGCTCTCTTGGGCAGTTAAGGGCAGGGCGGATGAAACAAGAATGTTATCTTAGAATATGCACCCAGGTACGGGGCAGAAACCTGAGCCCGCCCAAAATGGATCTCCTGTAAGTTTAAATTTTTGAAACATGTTTCTCTTTAAAGCTATTTGCTGTGCTCATTGCGCGGGCTTTGATCTCTCAGCTTATTGGCTGCAACCTATGTAATTGCGGGAAATTGGCTATAAAAGCTCACCCCTTCTTCCTCTCGGGGTCGATCACCTCAGCCAGACCTGCGTGTCACGGTTGAACGGTCGGCCCCAGCATGCTGGCATAATTAAAGCTCTATATGACCATTGCAGCCCTGTGTCCGCTCTTTGTTCTTTTGGGGTGCCCACAGAAACACGGTACTTTACAGCTTGTAATGGAGGATAAAAACAGAAAAACTGGAAAGGAGGCACCACAGAATCAGTATCCTGGCTCACACAATGCCAAGAGCTGGTGGTGGAGGTAGAAGTGTTTAACATAGTTGTTAAACCAGCTATAGGAACTAAAAATCCTTAGGCACAAAGGCACAGACCCAAGCAAAGTGTGCAAGTGTCAGAATGCTGGTAAGAGTGTCATAGTGATGTCATTTTTGGAGTCAGTGAGTTTGGAGAGCGGGGTTCTTGGGTTCACTCTGGGAAAGGTTTCACCAGAACTCCCTGTTCAGCAGCACACGGTGAATTCCCAACGCATGTTTCTCCACGAGGCAGAGATATTAGTTATTTTTTTTTTAGTTTAATTTTTTATTAAATTAACTTATTTATAGATATTTGACATCAATTGTAGTTCCCATGGAGTTCCCACCATCATTTCACCAGTGCACATTAGTTATTTTAAAGAGCAACTTTATTAGGGAACGGGACACACGAGTAAAGGACACTTGCATGGACACAAGTGGGCAGGAAGAGCTACCCCAAAAGGGACAAGTTTGCTGAGAGAGGCCTGCATGGTTGCAGGTGGGCGGCCTTGAGGAGAGCTGCCTTCATTGTGGAAGGTCAGTGAAGAGAAGCCCCAGCATGGTACAGGTCCTGGGCAGAAAGGAAGGCTGCTGCCCTGCAGAGGAGAGTGTTAGTGAAGAGAAGCACCTGCATAGTCACAGGTGAGCAGGACAGCTTCCCCATTGTGGGGCAACATTAGGTTTTTATCATCTTTTGGTAGGGAGAGGCTCATCTCTGTGGGTGCATGGTTTATTCATTCACCTCCATTTCTTCACCTTCAGGTCTGTGTTCTTGACATTCCCTATAGCAGTCTGATCCTTATTTGGGTTTTGCACTTCTTGATCTGGATGTTGACCCCTAAGGGTCTTGGTTAATGTCTTATGCTAATCCCTTCTACCCCCACTTCCTTGTATGGTAAAAGTTCTTGACCTTGTGGTATCTCCTTATCTATTCATTGTTCTCCATCAATAGGGTGCAGACTGGAGGTAATTGGAGATTGAGAGCCATTGTAGAATCTCTGGTCCTTTCCAAATTTTACAGTTATTCAAAAGTATCAACAAACTACTCCAGGAAGGAATGAGCCCCTCTCAAAGAGAAGACTATATCAATGCAATCTCTGCAGAGGCAGTGCAGCAGCCTTCCTGCCTGCCTGAGACCTGTATCATGCTGGGGTTCTCCTCACTGACCTCCCCCGTCAAAGGCAGCTCTCTCAGGGCCACCACCTGAGACCATGCTGTCCACTCAGCAAACCTGTCCCTTTTGGGGCAGCTCTTTATGCCCCTTTGCATCTATGCAAGTGTCCTTTATTTTTCTCTCCCCTTTATAATAAACCTTTTTGATATAATGAATGTCCGTGTCGTGGAGAAACTCATCTGGGAAACTTGCCATGTGCTGCTAAAAAGGGGAGCTCTGGGGAAACTTTTCCCAGAGTTAACCCAAGGACCCCACTATCTGAACCCAAAAATTCCAAAAACTTCACTTGCACAGACACAAGTAGGCAGAAAGACCTGCCTTTGAAATGGACAGGTTTGTTCTCAGATAATCTTCTTTCTTCAGGAATTGTTATTTATTGTTAAACTAATTCTAAGGTTGTAAGGACCAGTGATTCTTTACAGTGGCCCTCAATCTACATATCCCAATTTCTGGTCTATGTTTATGGGTGTTTTCTATAGCTATCCTTAGTAATGACTGATAAGTCCTATAGCTCCATTTCCGGGCTGGGCTTTAGGACTTTTCCTTTCTATCACTGGTTTACAGGGGATTTATTGAACTGTAAGTATTAATACGGCTCTGAAAAATATGTTTCAATGTGTTTAGCTGTGTGGTGACATAATTGTTGTAGGGAGAAGACGAAAGTGAGGCCAGAGGTGCAAGGGTAAAAGAATTCACCAGAGACGGTGGAAAATAGAAAAGGGGGATTTACTGAGATACACAGCTAAGAAAAGCAGTGGGAAGACAAAAAAGGTCTCCATGTGAAGGTTTGGGTTCCCTTTTATAACCTGTTTCTGCATGCTTTCCATGACTCAGGAGTGGGTTTGGGCCAGTTAGTGCTGGATCTGGTCCTGGAGGTTGACCTTTGACAAAGAATGAGTCCTGGCCCTGCTTCTGCATTAGGGGTCAAAGTGACCAGCCTCTTGGCCTGGTTCCCAAAGCAAACTTATCAATCACTTTTATTCATGCCTTCCAAACTTTCCCTCTGGGAAGGGTTGGGGACTTAGATTTTAACCTTATTAAGTGTTACCCCAACAATTCCTACTCTAATATATATGCCTATTTTTTTCTTTCATTTTACAACAAAATTCCTCAAAAGTGATAGCTGTACCAGTGGTTTCCAGTTTCTTTCCATTTATGTTTGTATTGAGGCAATTTTCCAGTTCCTTAGAGCAACTCCTTTTGAGTTTTCTTTTAATCCCTTGTTTCTTTCTCACACTATATACATATATATATATCAGAAAACAAATCTTTCAGTTCTACTTTTAAAATGTTGAGGTATCCAGAAACATACTTCCACTGCCTGAACTCTGGCCCTGTTACAGGGCAGAATGAGGGGACCTTAGGACCCCCACACCTGTATTCTCTAAATGGGTCCTGCCATCTGCTGCATAAGGACAAAACATATTCTAGTGCATAAGACCTTAAATAGAAAGAACTTTAATGTAATTAGTGTGTAATAAAGAGGAAATAAAAGATACAGCTAGAATAGTTTCTCTATGAAACACCCAAAGTTTCCCATCCCCTTATGGGTAAAGGCCCAGTCAAATAAGCTTGGCTCAAAGCTTGGCCACTGATGCCCCAAAGTTTGCCACAAGTCTAAAGCATCTTATAGTAGGGACCAATTGGAAAGGGGCAGGTGGGACCAGACAAGTTTGGATGAAAAAGAGAAAAATGAAAATCAACATAAATAATTTTTTTATTATATTTAATTGTATTTGACATCGTTTGTATTCCCCCGTGGGTTCCCACCACCATTTCACCCGTGCACCATCACCTTAGTCCCTTGTGCTCTTTACATCTCATCACAGTCTTTGCCCTCCCCTTCCTCCTCCCACCCCCATGGTCCCTTGGGTTTATCTTTAATCTTTTGATCTTGTTGAGTTGTTATTTGATTGTTTGGTTGTTTTTGGTTATGATTGGCCATTTCCTTTAGATTTCTCTTGTTTTTTTTTATATTGTTGTTGTTTGTTTTGTTTTCTTCCTTTTTATTTTTTGTTTTGATTGTTGTTTTTTTCACATTCCTCCTAAAAGTGAGGCCATCCGATATTTTTCTTTTGCCTTCTGACTTGTTTCCCTGAGTATAACTCCTTCTAGTTCCATCCATGTTTCTACAAATGTCCCTAGTTTTTTTTTATTCTTGATCGCTGAATAGTATTCCATTGTGTATATGTACCACATCTTCTTGATCCAGTCCTCTACTTTTGGGCATTTGGGCTGTTTCCAGTTCTTACCAATTGTAAACAGTGCTGCAATAAACATGGGGGTACAGGTACTCTTTTGGATCGGTGTTTTTGTGTCCTTTGGGTAGATTCCTAGGAGTGGGATTGCCGGATCATATGGTAGTTCCATCTCTAATAGGCTGAGGAACCTCCATACAGTCTTCCATATTGGTTGGATTAATTTGCATTCCCACCAGCAGTGTAGTAAGGTTCCTTTTTCTCTACAACCTCGCCAGCAGTTATTGTTGTTGGTTTTTTTGATATATGCCATTCTTACTGGTGTAAGGTGGTACCTCATTGTGGTTTTAATTTGCATTTCCCTAAAATCAAGATAAATAATTGCCATTGTTAACCTCCGCACAGGTCTCTCACATATACCCCTGTTTCTTTCAAGTGTCTCCTTCCATGTCCCCCAAGTCCTGGGTACCTGGTACAAATCCAAGACTAAGAAGCAAGTATGGTTTCTTCACATGTCTCTCTGCTCCATGTACCTCCACCAGGTTTTCTCTTCATCTCCCCCTTTCTCTCCAAGTTCTTTGCCTTAGAAGGAAATATAATCTTCATTACACTCAAGGTAAATAAATCGGTTCTTTGATCTAGCAGGAATCACTATCTTTATCTTCAAAGCCATCTACCATAAAATATTCTTGTCCCAATCTTTTCACTGTAACTCCACCTTGGATAGGGCAGGGAACCTGTAATTCCCCCCTTTCTATGAACATCACAGGGTCACATCCCTCTGTTGCTGCAGTGACATCCTACTGATCTTCCTGCTTGCATCCTTGTTTCCTTTCACTCTCTTAGCAAGTTAATGAGAATGACTGTGTCAAAACTGAGTCAGCTCATGGCATGGCTTAGCTTCAGTTCATTCCAATGGAAGAGTGGAAAACTTCAAAACATCTTGAAGGGCATAAATTAAAGTAAATTAATATAAGAATTAACCTATGTTATCTGATATCATTTCTTACTACTTTCTCCATCGCTCACTCTAATCCAACCATTCTAAAAAATATGCACCAGGTAAGGACCTAATAGCTTTGTTATTATTTTTCATCATTTAGGGAGCTCCTCATACGAATGTCTACATAATTCTTTCCATAATGCCTTTATTCAACAACTAACTTTATCAGTGAGGTTTTCTCTGGCCACCTAATATAAAGTTATAAACTACTTTTTCCCTTTGTGCTTATTGCCATCTGGAATCATGTTGTGTTTTGTTATTTGCTACCTTTCTGTATTAGTCTCAGAAAATTATAGTTTTTGTTTTATTTATCGATCTATATAAGCACGTGAAAAAGCAGTTGGAATGTAGAAGCATTTATTTATATAGTTGAATGAGTGACTGGGTGAATGAGTGAATTTGGGGGTAATAATAAACACATAGTATTTATTACTACATATGTAGTTTCCGTTGAACAATAAGCCACACAAATAATTAGTGGTTCAAAACAGCTCCTTATTTAGACCATGCCTGTTGTGGATCAACAATTTTGTATGAATTCAAATTAGACAGTTTTTCTGACCTCGACTGATTTTTTTATGTATTTTCAGTCAGCCTCAGGTCAGCTACTTAGTTTTCCTTAGATTTAGGTTGCTGGCAATGAAGGAGAAATTAGCAACTAGGTTACATGCTTGTAATCATCCAGAAAGTTACTACAAACTGTTCATCTGGTACCTGGTGGTGTTTTAAGGGAGAGTTCTAAGATAGAGCAAGAGATGGTCTCCCAAATCCTAGCATAGCAACAGGCATAGCATCATTTCAACCATATTCTTATTAATCCAAGAGGGACTTCACACTACTTTCCATAAGGATGAATCAGTCCACATTCACCCTAACCAGTTAAAAGGGTTCCTTTTTCTCCATAACCCCATCAGCACCTCTTATTTCTGGGTTCTTTAATATAGGTCATTCTTACTGATATGAGGTGTTATATCATTGTGGTTTTGATTTGCATTTCCCTGCTGACAGGTGATAATGAACATTTTTTCATGTGCCTTTTGGTTATCTGCATGTCTTCCTTGGAGGAGCACCTATTTAGCTCATCTCCCCAATTTTTCACTGGGTTGTTTGTTTTCTTTTTGTTGAGTTGTATGTACTCTTTATAGATATTCAGTGTCACTCCTTTGTCAGATATATGGTGTTCAAATATTTTCTCCCATTCAGTAAGATGTCTTCTAATTTTGGTTACTGTCTCTTTTGCTATACAGAAGCTTTATAATTTGGTGTAGTCCCAGCTTTTATGTTCTCTTTTAATCTCCTGGCTTCTGAGGACCAGTCCTCAAAGATGTTTCTGGAATTTATGTCATGGAGTGGTTTGCCAGTGTTTTCTTCTATGTAGCTTATCGCTTTAGGTTTTACATCCAAGTATTTCATTCATTTTGAGTTGGTTTTCATGTATTATAGGAGATAATGGTCTAATTTCATCCTTTTTGATGTGGCAGTCCAATTTTCCCAGCACCAAGAGGGTTTCTTTGTTTCAGTGTGTTTACTTTGCTCTGTTGTCATATATTAGCTGCCAATAAATATGTGGCTTTATTTCTGGGCTCGCAATTGTTTTTCATCAGTCTGTGTGTCTGTTCCTGTTCTATTACCATGCTGTTATTATTATGTCTTTATTATATCCTTTGAAGTCTGAAAGTGTACCTTCACTATTTCCCCTTTTTCTAGTCTGGGGAGCTTTAGCTTTTTGAGATCATTGTGGTTTCACATGAATTTCAGTAATGTTTCTTCTATTTCTTAAAAAAAAATGCTATTGAAATTTTTGGGGGTTGCATTGAATCTATAAATTGCTTTAGGTAAGATAGTCTTTTTGATGAAATTAATTCTCACTATCCAAAGTGATGGAATCATGGGCCTCCCTGGTGGTGCAGCGGGTTAAGCAACGCACTATGAAGCAAACTGCAACCACTGCAGAATGAGTTCGATCCCTGATGCCAGCCGGGGAGGTGACTCACATGGCGCAGGCAGACCTCTCCTGCCTCGCCCACTGCTCCCCTCCGCAGTGTGTTTCAGTCAGTCTGCTGTTCTGCTCCCAGCTCTGTCTGGTGAATCCTCTCACCTCCCTTGACTCTGGCCTATACCCCAGCTCTTGTATGCATAAATAAATAAATCTTTAAAAAAAAACAACAAAACAAAGTGATGGAATCTTTTAAGGAATAAGCAGGTCTATGAATCATCTTTCCTTCTGTTAGCTAAGGGACATGGTGGTTTCTTTTTATGGAGACTGTAGAAGACACTATAATATTGGGATTAAAGCTATCTCTGTTATATTTCCCTCCTCTTTGGTCCATCACAGACCAATAGAGTTCCGATGTCTAATAATGCATCTTAAGTCCCTTTGGGGGCAAATATTATGTATAGATCAAATCATACTGTATATGATATTTTGGTAAAGTAATACAGTACAATTGTATAAAACAGTGAACACCTATTTTACAAAAAAAAATCAGAGGAAGTTAAAATTGATTAAAAGTAAAGGAACACATTGTCAAAAGAACTATGGTCATTTACCTTATAAAATAAACTTTAGTTTGACAAGGAGTATGATGTCTGCTGACATTTGAAAGAAGTGAGGAACATGTTCTGGGGTGAAGGCAATACCAATATGCCTGAAGTAGCAACTAGAAGGTTGCTGAGGAAATATTTTCACATTATTATTTTTATTTCATTTTTGCAATGTGACTCTAGGTAAAGATAAGTTTTACACACTCCTACTTATATCCTTTCCCAAAGTGGTTGAGATCTGCCCCGGCCTGCGGGGCAACAACGAGGGCGCGCGGGAACCACCTAAGAGAATGAGACAAACAAGGAACACAAAGAAGGGAGGCAAGACAGGATTCTGATCAAGCCTCTGATATTTTATTCTTGAACAGCGGTATATGAGTGCTCAGGAGGGCTACGGGGAGGGGCAGGAGGAAGGGCTATTTCTGGATGATTGGTTAGGTGTTGGGTACTTGTCCTTTGCTGGTTGGAGGTTCTAGAGTGGGAGGGCTATGGTTCTGGATGCTGGAGTGGGAGGGCTATGATTCTGGCACGCTCCTTTTTTGGCGCCCTTGCTTAACCAGGAGATATGGCTGACCAGGAAGTGAGATCCAACTTTTTATTCTTATGGCTCCCGGCAGAGATTACCATTCATTCTACATCATATTGATTATACAAATAATATATCTGGAAGCTATACTATGACTGTGCAGTATAGTTCCTTTACAAGAAACTCCCACTAGGAAATAACTAAAGATCTTCTTTGGAAAGCATTATCTGTTTGTACCTCTCAAATTGGTGAAAAAGACACACATCATTCAATACTTTCAGATTAACCACTCTACTTGAAAATACCAATAGACTGAGAAACTGATCCAAACTTATCATTAAGCTCAAACATTAACCTCTTTAAGTATGGTGTCTTATTTTTCTTAAAGAAATTAGACTTTATAACCTATGACATACTTATGTAAACATAAAAGGAAATAGTAAACTCTCATTTTGTTTAAATTATCAGTGATATCCATGGTCATACAATAGGCTCTTAACCCACCAGGCAATGGCAAAGATTCACTTTTTGTCCTGGAGGATAGTTACACAAGTCAATTTCAAAGAAATCAAGTTCTTTCTGGAGTGAACAGTTCATAGAAAATATTGAGTAATGCAGTATTCTAATTAGTTAGCTAATTTTAACTGAGTTTTTTTACATACAATTAATCAACAATAAATATCTAAAATATTTTGATGTCATAAAATACACTTATCACTAAAACTAGAATGTACATGTTAATTTTATTTTAGAGCATAGCCAGATACTGAAGGATGTATTTTTATGAATGCTGACAATTGTTCTACATACTCTTAAACTAAATTCAGCTTATCACACCATTTTGGGTACTGGGATTCTGGCTAAGTTTGAATTGTACTCGGGCTCAGATTTCTTGTATCTATTATAATCTCTTGCACTTTAAGAATAACATCATTCAGGCATTCAGAAAATACAAACACACACACACTAAATATATTTTATTTGCAGTGTTTGTAGATTTCATGAAAACAGAAAATTTTAGAACTTCATGACTTTCTTCCATTTCTGAAATGACTGGAAATGACCTGTTTCTGTGACTATCACTCAGCGTACACATATCCAGCATCATACCAAGGATGTGATTTTTGACAGCTCCTGCCAAGATAGTAATATACTTATAATTGCTCTCAGCTGGGTTTTCAATTCGTGGTGACAGGAAGGAACATCAGCGAGATCAGCTCATTTATCTACAGTGACAGTGGTACTAGCCTATTATGAGTATGTGAGGATCTAAGCTTTAGTAACCACGTGTTTAGAAATAGAACTAAAATAGAGTGAGGGGAAAAATTAAAGTCCCAAATGCTTTATTTCAATATTTTCAAAATTGTTATTTAAAATGAGAACATATCAGAATATAGAAATTAAATTTATTCAAATAGGTTTTCCAAATAAAAAGAAAAGTACAGTATAAGAGCTAGCTAGCATAATGGACTTCAACTCTATTTATCCACCTGTTAAATGAGGTCATCATTCCTAATCCTGAGGTAAGATAGTAAGATGTCAAGTGTTTAGCAATGGGCATGGAAAATAGTCCTAATTCTGCATATTAAAGATGTAATAATTTAAAACATCAGTATTATTTAAGCTATTGATTGCCTTTACATCTGATATCCAGACAAGGTGCTCTGATGTTATTTTTTTCACCTGGAAACTGTTGACAATATCACCTTCAATTGAACTAATTTTCTTGACTATTAATTGAGGATGCATATATATGTACTCTTTTTGTTAAAAAAATAGTAATTACATTTCATTTTGTGCATTGCCATGTAGTACTTTATATTTGTGTGTGTATACATGTTACATTGAAGTCTCTGCATGGACAAAGGAAATTTTTAAGTAATATTCAGGATATTTCTCACTTTTAAACATATGTTGTATATGTGCAGTCATATATATGTATGTTTTAAGGCAAAAGAAATATAAATGGAGCCAGAGAAATAGTTGTATCAAAAATTAGAGAAAAATGTTATTGCTATAACAAAGTGGCGTTATCATTAGGGCTATAAAATTACCCTGCTCACTGCACTGAGTCTCAAGAAACATTTATAGCTTACTATTAATTCATCCTATTAAAAAACATAATGCTCTATTTCATGTCACAAAAGTGAATGGTAGTTGCCACTGGGAACCAGAGGAAACTAAATCTTCCACTGGAATATTCCATTGGTAGGATAAGTAAAGAAATACTTCATTTTCGTGGTCAGTTGTTGATCTAATGTTTATGAAGTTCACTATTTTCCACAGAAAGATACTGAACATAACTCTTCTTTAAAACACTTCTGAGATAGTACAGTGACTACAATACTACTAAAGAGATATGCTAATGGTAGAATGGGAAAACAAAGAAGAGAGAGCCAAATGAGATGAGCATGGAGCACATTAGAAAAGACTCTGAGGTGAGGTAAAGATTTAGCTGAGCGATGACTAATGATTAGGTATATTAGTTGGGAAATTACAATAGAAAGGATATATATGAAAAGTAGAAGGTAGATTGAGAGAAGATATGGGTAATAAAAATCTGATGTTAAATAATGACATGATATCTGAACATTTGGAGGAAAAATAAAATATATGTTTATAGGACATCATAGCATAAAGAACCCAAAAATATAGTTATTTTAAAAAATGTCCCTCTCATTTCATTTAGAAGTTTATATAAAAGCCAGAGCAGTTAAATAACTTGTCAAGATCACAGAGATAGCCAGAAGCATTGCCATAACTTATGTACCCATTTTCTGGATTTTATTTGTTGCTCAATATATACAAGATATATTTTTGTGAGGTTCTGAAAAAAAGCATTTTACTTGAATTAAATTGTATAGTACACAATATATTGTAATGTAGACTAAATGTATGGGGCACCTTCTAAATTAACAACACAGTGTCTATCTAGTCTAGATGACTTTAGAATATCATGAGCTCACTTAATCTTCAGTAATTCACTTAACCAGATATATTAATAAAGCCTTAATTGAGAGAACAGAATTTGAAATGGGTCTGGAATGATCTCACATTTGGTATGGGGTACTTAAATTTAGTTTAGATGAAGAGTCAAGCAGAATAGACCAAAGAAGAAGTGTGTCATTGTGTATGGAGACTCAGACTTGTAACTATGAAAATTCTTCCTAGGTTCATGTACATATTTAATGCAATTACAATAAAAGTCCCAGTGAGATTTTTTTGGGTGAATTTAATATATGACTTTTAAATATATTTGGAAAAATAAACAGTTAATATTAGCCAAGTGCATATTAGAAAGAATGGTACTAATAGTAGGTATACTTGCCTGACAAGAAAAACAATTAAGTTAAAATAGGATTGATATAGTAAGGAAGAGACATAAAATGAACAGAATAGAAAAATCAATAAAAGAGCCACATCTTTATTAAGTTTATATATAAAATATTGATATTTGATATCAGTAGGATAAAGATTAATAAACAGTATTAAGAAAAGTAGCTGACCACTGAAAAGAGATGTGCAATTAATCTTTCTAAGTCATAAATCCTATGTAAATTTAAAATTATGTTAAAAGATAAAAAGAAACAAAAATTGTAGAGATATGTATAAATATGTGTATATACAGTTGACCCTTGAACAACAAGCATTTGAACTGTGCATGTTCATGTCTGAGGATTTTTCTTTTTAAAAAACATACTGGCAAATTTTTTAAAAATTTCCCACAATTTGAAAAAAAATGCTTGGTGACAAATTGCATAATATAATTTTTTTTAATTTTGAAAAAGTTAAGTATGTCATGAATGCATGGCATATGTAAATAATAGTCTATTTCATCATTTGATACCATAAAATACAGACAAATTAAAATTACATCAAAACTTACAAAACAGACATTCACAAACCATCCATGGGGTCATTCAGATGAGAGAAATGTAAACAAGCATAAATAGTCAGTAGTACATCATATCTGCATAAAATTAGCTGTAGTGTATACAGTACTGCTGCAATAATTTTGTAGTCACTTTTTGCTATTAGTGTTGCAACTATTACAAGGATCCACTTAAAATGCCTTGCAATGTTAATCGTGTCAGTGTGAGCAATTTATCTCTTCAGTAAACTGCCTATCCTAGCAAAAAGATCTCTAGCAGAATTCACATATTCACAATCATATTTGTTGAAAAACCATCAACCTTGAACAACACTTTGGAATCCATACAAAGTGCCACGAGTAAAGTGCTCCCAGGAAACACAGTAAAGTCATGGCACTACAAGAAAATACTGAATTGCTTGTTACATACTTATAAATAATACTGATGTCAGTACTGAGCAAAAATATAATTTATCTTATAAGCAGATGATGTAAATGTATGGTATCAATAAATACAGCAAAATTCTGTAAATGCATGTTTTCTTCCTTATTATTTTCTTAATTTTTATTTTCTCTAGCTTACTTCATTACAAGAATACAGTGTATAACACATATAACATAAAAATGTGTTGATATTATTGGTAAGGCTTCTGGTCAATAAGCTATTAGTATTTAATATTTTGGGAGTCAAAATTATAAGTGGATTTTCTTCATATGCCCCACATTATTAGCAGATAAGAATACAACATCTTGGAATGGGAAAGATAATTCTAAGCATAATATCAAAGGCAGAATTCATACAGGACTTGTAAAAGCTATGGTTACAATATTTTTAAACATGTCTGTCAAAGCATTATAAACAAGGCAACTAAAAACCATGAAAAAAATTACAGCATATTTTACAAAGGTTTAATAAATATATAAACAATATAAGGCAATAAAATAACTATGAAAATATAAACAATATACATAAAATATTAAGAATTGATATCTATTTAATCCTTATAATATACCAAGTAGCATGCTTACAATTTTACAAGGATTTTCTCACTGGATCCTCACAATAGACCCATGAAGAAAATATGATTATCTACATTTGAGATATGATCAGCTGAGCCACAGAGAGTTTACTTGTCTGGATCATAGAATGCTGGTACCTGAGCCCATGTCTCTCTTATTCCTGAGCTTTTAATTACCATGACATATCACATTTCCAGTTGAAGAATAAATAACATGTCACCCTCACAAGTAATTAGCTTTTTACAAATAATATAAGTACCTAGTGCAGTCTCTCACTTACCACACAGGCATTTTAAAGAAAAATTATACATGCATTGACAGGGACGAGAACATATGGACACTGTGATACACTACTGGATGGAAGATAAATAAATGCAAATTTTCTCCAGGGTGGTTCCATAAAATGTTGTCTAAGTAATAACAATGAAGGAAACAGTAATGGCTCAATATGACCTAGAATAAGCAAAGAAATGTGAATGAAAATTAGAAAATCCATGGTCCCTGTACATGCTTCAGACATTGTTGTGCAGAGACAGCGTTAAAGTTCTAGGTGCAAAATACCTCCTCCGTGGTCTCAACATGGGAAGTGAGAAGTTGTGCCTGAGTTTTAAATTGTTACCTTTCACAGCAGGCAGTCAACACAGAATGCTTAAAACTGATATACTAAGAAATAAAAATTAAGTTATATAATTTAAATTTATAATAGCTTCATTTTGTAAGTGTTTATTTCTGGAGAGTGGGAATGTATAAGGAGTTTTCACTTTATATTTAGTATGATGTGAGTTCCTATTTAATTAAGAATGTGGGGGTATTATTTTAATTTTAAAATATAGTTTAAAACAGTACAGTCATAAAAAGAGGATTATTTTAATGCAAATTTAGTATTCTTATATAACAAATTACTATGATGTCATTAGAAACAGTGAGATATGATCTATCTGATAACATGAAAAATAACAATAACAAAAATGAAATATAGCTAAAACATTTATGGATTACTTACTGAATAAGTTTGCAATAACTTTTCTAAGCTTTCCATGTATATCGTAATTTAATTTGCTCTCAACTGCTCTATAGGAAATCACAGAGGCTAAGTAAATTGCTCAAGATCACACTTGATCTTGGATTAAAATTCAGGTAGTCTAACTTCACAGCTCATATTTTAGGTACTACAATTTACTGTTTAAATAGCAAGTGAAAAAGTAATTATAAAATAACATGTCTTAAAAAATTATAAATGTGTATGTGTGCAATATTTTGCAACATGTGGAGGAAGAATGTGAAGTGTGTATGGTGTATGACATGATCTGTGTGTATGTGTGTATGCATGTGCACAAATGATATGAACATAGAATTTGGAAGGCTACATATGAAAATGACAGGAGAAAATAGTTCCCTTAGTTTCCACATTTTGTTAAATGTACAATGATATTTAATTAATTACATATTATTATTTTTGCCCCCAATCTTAAATCAAGTAATATCATTTCTGGGAATTGATTTTTACGGGGAAATAAAATGTTGGGCCAAGGTGCAGATACAAAAATTGATTGCACTCTATTCTTTAAATGTGAGTTACACAAAGTGAGTGCCTTCCAAAGAGTAGAAAATGGGGAAACAAAGGGCAAAGAATGTAGTTTTACAGTGGAGAAACTTGACAAATATTAAGTCTGTCAGGTGATTAACATTAAAGTTGATAATCATGCTGGTAAAGTATACCCTCGATATTACATGATGAGGATAGCTCTTTACCTCAGAGTGCTTCCTCCTACGATTCTACAACCCCTCTCTAATTGTGAGAAAAACATCAGACCACCTAAGAAAAACATACGATTAGTATTACTCAAACTGTCAAAAAAGGAAGTCTAAGAATCTCACAGTTTAGCGCAGTAAAGAGAAACTGCTGACTATATGTACTATGATAATCTGGATGGGATCCTGGAACAACTGAAAAAAAAGGCCTTAGTGGAAAACAGGAAATCTGAATTATGTATGAACTTTAGTTGATAAAATATTTTGGAGTTCTTCATGTCCACCTGCTTGTGTCTGTACAGGTGTCTTCTCCCTTCCTGGATTCTAATAAACCGAATCTTTTTAGGGGCCTCCCTTGTGCCCTAGAGATTAAATTCTAGTGCTACCACCACCACCATGGCCTGAGTTCTATCCCACACATGGTGCAGCAGACCTCTCCTGTCTCACCTGGTGCTCACCTCAGCAATGTATTTCAGTAGATCTACCTGTTCTGCTTCCCACTCTGTCTCTGGTAAATCTTACCCTTAGGACCTCTGGCCTACACCCCAGTTCTTCTACACAAAAATAAAATAAAAAAGACAAACGTATTAAAAAAATCAAAACATATCCTTAAAATAGTCACCTTTTATACCTCAATAAAGTTGATATTTTAAGTAATAAATATAGATATCCTACATCTTCTCTTGGGATTCTAAAATCTGTTAAATCCAGGGAGACAGGCTTCTTTAATCCATTATTTATTAGTTGGACCCAAACTGATAGTTCATAAATAAAGTTTGATTGTACAGAAACAAAGGAAGAGCAATTTTATTTTAAGATTTATCTTTTATTTATTCATACAATAACTGTTAGGGGGAAAGGTAGTCCTGAATGGATTACACAGATAGGTTTATGGACTCCAACCCCTATTCCCGACCACCAGTGTTCCAGAATCACAAATCTGATAATGTGATTATTGAAGAGTGGATCACTGGGACCTGAGGGTGGAGTTAAGCAGTTAGGCTGACTATAAAACCGGAGAGGTGAGCCTCGGGCTCTCTCTTCCTTTGGAGCCATCTCACTTGAGCCAGCTCTCAATGCTCCATTGCTCAGAAGATTTGGTAGGATATTTAGGGATTTGTATACCTCTCCTTCTCATTGTGATATTTCTACTTTATTCTCCTTCTTTCATAAAATAAAACCCGTTAAATTTTGTCATGTGTACCTGAAGTTGGAACTTATTATAAAAGTCTTCTGAGCACGCGGGTGAGGAGCCAGTGAGAGAAACCCATTTTATATTAAGGTTGCCCTGTAACAGAACTAGGGTATAGGCCAGAGGTGCAGGGGATAAGAGGATTGACCAGAGACAGAGTGGTCAGCAAAACAAATGGATTTATTGAAATACATGCTAAGGGGTGTAGCAGACAGACAGGAGAGGTTTGCTGTGCCATGTGGGTTACCTCCCTGACTGAGGATTGAACTCAGGCTATGCTGGTGTTAGTGCTGAAACTTAACTTTCTAGGCTTCATGGGAGTCCCAAAGGAAGAGCAAATTTAGAGGGAAGAATGATGGGTTTCGTTACTGGCATAGTTTTTTGGTACTATAGCAAATGGGTCAAAAACCCATGTTCTCCCATTTCAGGAAGATCCTGTACATCTAAAACACAAATAACATTGTAAACCAATCTAACCTCAAAAAATAAAAAAAAAAATCTGTGGTTAAAATACCTACCTATCTTTGGGACAGATGAAATAAAAGGAGTAATCTAGTAACCAAAAGAGTTCTCTCACCTGTCCTTTGCCAATATGGGGCCTTCACTGGAATAAATACGTGCTCATTTAATAATTTTATAATTCAATCATGAAGATGCAGTGCTAAGAGTATGTATGTGAAGGGACTTTTGAATCAGTCTCTGGGCAGAAAACATAAGGCTATTGATATTTACATTGAAGGTATGAGTTCCTACAAACTTTATTTTGGTTAAATCTCATTGTACAACACATTCTTGCATGATTTTCTCATTAAAACCTAATGAAAAAAAATTCCCAACATTGAAATTTGCTCATGGGCATCTTTTCAACTATCTGATTGATTATGCTAATCTCTATTGTACTTATATTAAAGATAAGGTCCTGAAGAGATAGTTTTGGTTGTGAATGTTAAATGTTACTCACTAGAAATAAGCCTAGCATAGGGGAATCAAGGAAAGGTTGACTTAATTATTATTCTTTTGCCAATTATTTCATTGTATAGTAGCCTGGATATGTTTCTAAGGGACTGTCTTCAGCTTAAAATTTAAAGGGGCGATAACAGCAAAAAACACTAACAACAAAAATACTCCAAAACCAACTGAAAAAAACCTTTTGTTAGCCCTTGAAGTTAATTTCTTTATTATTGAGGTAACACTAGTTTACAACACCATGTTAGTCAAAGACATAAGGGCACGTCTTATTAGATGCACATCACCACTACTCCCACCACCAAGACACCCTTACTTCACTATAAACCATTGTACCCCCTCTCTGTCTTGTTTTCTTGTTAGCCCTTACTTTTTAGATTTGGTAAACATATAACTACATTATAAACATTATTCAATTTCATTTTCTGCACATTCAATTTCTTTTTCACTTCCACACTATGCTAGACATACCTAAAATATTTTGCACACTGAAGATCTTTCAATGAGTGGAAGGGAACAGGTGTCAGTTACAGTGATATAAAAACAATGAGAAATAAAAAATTCATAAAGGGAGATAAGGAATGAAGGGTAAAGACTGCATCCTGTTTCTCAGAATAAAAAAGAAAAGTCTATATCTTTAAAATGCCAAATGGTGCAATGCCAGCTGTATCAAAACTAAAAGCTCTCAGAGAAATGTTCACTATAACATCCATTTATGTGCCCCAACACCAGCAAATAAAAGAAAAAGGAACAAAGAGACTGTTGAAACAGGACCTAACATGTTAACAAAACAATTTACATAAAACTATAACAGGGTGGTCCCCAGGAAAGGGAGAAGTTCCAGAATCCTGGTCCCACCCTAAGTGGGTGGAGCTGAACAGGGATAAAAAGATGCTGGAGAGAGGAGATAAAAGGACAGAAGTATGGGAGGAAGAAGGAAGCAGGATGGAGAGCAGCAAGGAGATGTGGTGGAGGCATATGGAGCAGAGGGACATGTGAAGGAACTGTGCTTGCTTTTTGGTCTTGGACTGGTTAGAACAGATGTGGGCGAGAGACCCATGGGGAGGTTAACAATGGCAGCTTTCACCTTGATTTTGATTTTGCTCTTTTCCTCCCGGATTTGTCTGACTCTTTCTGACCCTTTTCTATGGGTCTCTACTGAAAGGTCCTTTAGACTTGTGGCAGGCTTTTGGGCCTTGCTTTGGGCCAATCCTATTTGGCTGGACTTTTACCCTCAAGGAGGTGGGTAAATTTGGATGCTTAACTTAGTAACTATATTCTTTGTCCTTTCTGTATTGTACCCTAGTTGTATTAAAGTTCTTTTCCATTAAAGGCCTTTTATGTTTGTCATAATGCAGCAGATGGCAAAACCCATTTAAAGAGGGCCGGTTTGGGGGTTCTGGGGTGCCCCTCTCCCTGCCCTGTAATAAAACCAACTACATCATTTCAACAAAAGAAAATATTTCCTTTCATTGTTTTCTCCTTTCAGCAGACACATGAACTAATAATAATTTAAAAATGCTTTCAGTTAAACCTAAAACATAGAGACAAAATGAATAATTTTAAAGAGTCTGCTTGGTCCCCATCCTAGCCTATTCTGATCCCAGCATGTAAGTTTATTTTTTCTTCCTAAAACAGTAGTTGCACTCCTATTTCAAACGATCTTTGACTCAGTTTTAACTAATTACACTACAAAATGATTCAAACCTACCAATATATTCACTTATCCCTAAATCGATCTATTCTAACAGCATCTACTAATATGTGGAGGCTAAATCTAATGATAATTTTTGTCATTCATATAGTTATGTGTTTTATAGTCCTGTTTAAAAATTTTATTTCCAGTTTACTTTAGGCACAAGGGCTTAAAGTCAAACTGTATTATATAATTTTTTAGATGCACAATAATGTTTTTATTCATTTCTGGGCTTACAGATAAATTTTCCAGGTACTAAATATGATCCATTCAAGTACAAAACCCTGTATTCATTTAAAATCATTTTATTATTTATATTATTATCTGTCTATATGATATAATAAAATACATTATGTATGTCCTTGCCTTCTTATACAAAAGTTTTTAAGCTTTTTACACAATTTCTTCTGGATAACGCTAGAAGAGCTACCATTATATATATGAACTATTATACCCTACTTTAGGACTAAAAACATAATTTGTATCTTCTTTTTCCTTGTTTGTGTTGTTTCAGTATGAGCTGTTAAAACTTACTTCTCTCCTATTGGCTCTCTGCAGCATCTTCCTATACATTCTAAATTGACTTCTTCTAATCTGGTAGAAAATTAGAAATAGAGTTTAGTTAAATTATAGCTTTTCTTAAAGTAGCCTGAGGTATATAAGGGTGAAATGTTATCATGTCTGGAATTTGTTTTAAAATACTCCAGCAACTCAAACATGCTGACATAAAAGTACAAGTGAAACAACATCGGGACAATGTTAATAACTTTTGAGACTGGGTGATGTTCATGATATTATAATTTGTGTATCTTTGAAAATGTTTTTATTAAAAATATTTAAAAGAAAACTTTTTTAAAGAAAAACATTAGTTAATAAATGTTTAAGGAATAATGGAATTAGATAATCACAATTTTGCAACTATAACATAATGATTAATTCATGCAGGGGTGAATTAGGTAACAAGATATCCATATGGGCTCAAAGAATCACCCCATGGTTTACTTAATAATTTAGAGAAAGATATCTTTACAAGGCAGAATGTTATTGTTAAATGCAGACATTATCTAAGTGATCAAATTTAGCACTGTCAATAACAGGCCAGTAGCAGGTGAATATGTACTTTCTGATATTACAGCAAGTAGACAATATCACCCACATAGTAATTTTAACAAAAAATGTTTACTTTGAATTTAATAATAAGGAAATACATACAGTTTGTATATGTATTTTACAAAATAACTTGCCTAAGGTATTTAAAGTGTTAATGTTTGCTTTGGATAGTGACTCAGTTAAAAGGAATCAATTATAGAGGGCATTATTAGAATTTTCAGGAACATGTGAATATGGTTGGTATAGTAGATAATATATGTTACAGGTTTAAATTTATTGGCATGGTAATCCCTGCAGTTATGTAAGAGGAAGTTCATCTCAGTGTGCATAGGAAGCTGAAGTACTCAAGGATGAAATCTCATGAGGTCAGCAACTTCTTTTGAAAGGGTTTTAAAAGTGTGTGTGTATTTGTGTCTATTTAAAGAGAGATAAAGAGAAAGTAAATATAGCAAAATATTAACAATTGATGGATCTAGGCTAGAGGTATTATATGGGTACCTATTACTCTAGTTCAATTTTTCTGTAGGTTTGGATTTTTTCAAATTAAATAATTGGGGAATGACAATCCTCAACATCTTAATCAGTCTTTCTCTTTCTAAGCAACTGATTCCCAATGTCCATTCAGCTACCAGAAAGGTCTTTTTTTTTGTTTGTTTGGATTTTTCCTTTTTCTAATTTATTCTGATTTATTTAGTTTTATTTTTCCCTCTACCAAACCACCTGTGCCCATACTTTATCTCATTTTAATGAGAAATCAGGGACTGAAAACTGTGAGCAGGGCTGGAGATTTATTAATCTTGGTGCCTTTGGTGCAAAATAAAAAAAAAATAATAATGAAAAGTAAATCACTGACCCCTGCAGCCAGTGACCTATGTTAATTTCTCATATACCATAAGTAACTAGTGCATTTTTGTCCATCTGATATATAAAATAATTTGAAATTATATTAGAGGAGGGTTGGAAGATTTAACCAATGAAAAATATAGTATATATTTACGTACATATATATGCAACTAATACTAACTTTACATTCTGATTTCTCTTTAACTCATCAACTAATGATCATTAACAAACAGGAAACTCAGATATTTAAGATTTAGAAAACTGTCTGTTAAGTGACACATCTTATATTTCAAACTTGAAATGACTAAAGGAATATTTTTATCACATAAAAATATAGTTTATATTAACAAATAGTCTAAAACATAATGTGGGAAATATTTAAAAACAAGTAGTCAAAAATAAATAAGTTTCAGAAAACACTATTTCCTTTGAAGATTAAAGTGTATAAAAGCCATTTTCTAGTTACTTATAATCCTTTTGCTTGAAATAGCTGAAAATAAGTGAAATGTTACTGTATTTATTATTTATGAAAAATTTTATTTAAACTCCATTATTTTGCTTTTGATGTTGCTAACAGGACATAGAAATTCTGAAGGAACATAGAAATTCACCATCTGATTTTGCTCAATGACTTTGCAGATTAAGAAACCAAAATCTAAAAAAGTAAAATAACTTTTCTAAAGTCACCCAGATGTCTTTATTTTCAGCTTTTCTCTTACAATACATTACATGCTGATATTATAGTGTTTTTTGTACAATAAGTCCAGGTTACGTTCTGTTTTATGGGAAGTATTTATACCATAAATCAACACATTTCAGATCCATCGATAATAAAACATGTTAAAAATAGAGGAAGGAGTCATTTCTTGACTCTGTATTTGTGTTCTGTACTATCTGTATAATTTAGAACTATATTGTATGGTATCTGCATTAGTTATTTAAGTATGACATAGTTTAACTTTAAGGATAGGTAAAGAATTACTGCATACATTAATATCAGCAGGAAATAGGAGCTTATATGACATCTGATGAAATTAAATTTCATTCACTCAGGGGATGAAGCAAAACAGAAAAAGGCAATGACATTGAATATATTGAGACTTGTTCCTTTAAGATTAAACATAGAGTCATGCAGGTATTAAGAAAAACTGAAAACTATTAAAATATTTATTAAAAATCAGTAAAAAAATTGAGAAATAGAGCCTGATGCATTTTGGAATGAAATTTACTTTCTTATTGAGCATTCAAAAGACTATAATAAAAACATTTGAGCTTCAAGAAGGAAATTATATATGCATGCAGTTGAAAATCCTTAAATCAATATTCAATCTGAAAGAACTCTACAGGAAATTTACTTCAGGGATTGCTGCCTGACTTAGGGATTCAAATCACACATTTAATGAGAAAATCTGAAATATAACAGGTTTGTTATATAAAAGCTGTGGGAGAACACATTGGGAGAAATTGACTGAAAGTAAAAGTGAAGATGTGTAAGGCAGAGACCTTGTTAATAAATGCTACAGAGCAGTTAGAATCAGATAAAATTAAAATGACCCTATTTCGCTCATTTTTTTCATTGATTTTATTGATCCTAAATATTGTTTTCCTGCCATTTAGTAATATAAAATATTTTTCTAATTAAAAGTTTAAGAGATTAAAACTCAGCCTAAATTATTTGTTCATCTTCATTTATGCATTACATTCTAATGTAAATATACTAAAATGAGATTCAACACTATTGATGATACATCTGTCACAGATAAAGGAATAATTGAAATTTCATATAGTTTAAGTCATTTTGATATAAAATCTATGAATTATTTTCATTATGAATTGTTGAAATAAGAACTAAAAAAGGGTCAATTCCTTGCAGAGGAAGGGCATTTTCAAAAGTCCCTTTGTTGAGTATAGCTATATTATATCATTTGTTCTAATGTGAATGTAAAGTTTTATTCTGCCTACATTTGATGAGTAGGTGCAATCAAGTCCATAGGGCTATGGAACAAAAATGAGAGTTACACTAAAATGTAGCGACTAGTGGGTGCTATGTCACAACTGCCTCAGACAGTCTTATGTTGGTATAATTTTACACCTATCAGAAGAAAAATAAGACACATTCTCTTAATAGACATTCTGTTTTCAAACTGATGAACCCAGAAGAACCAAAGAATTTTCATAAAGTATTTTGATAATATTTTTTCACAAATAGTATACACATTTGGGAAACAAGTTACTTTTTGAGTCTGTGTAATAATTTATTTCTGATTTTAAATGGATATATGTATGTATTCTTATCGAGGAAACACTGGTTTATAACACTGTGTGTTCCTGCTAGTCAAAGCATTTCTATTCTAATATCTGCCTGCTGTTTTCAGCAGATACTGGTTTCTCAGTATGTTCTTCATACAAGGACTTTTGCCCTTGGTGGGAGGCCCCCTGCATGACCCTACCCCTAGCTGACAAGCAGGAACACTGGGCACAAAGACAATATCACCAAGGACAAGGGGTCTGAGAATTCCAGAAGGAGCTCTCCTCTCTTCAGGAGAGACACCCAATGTCCACCCTGTAGTCCATTGTGCTCTCTTCCCACATGCTCTCGCCCCTTCCTCTACAGTAACCTTCAATTTTATAGTCAGCTTTCTAGGGCTAGTTCTTAGTTTAGCTTTGGTCCATCTTTTGGGTTTTTTATTTTTCATATAAAAGTGACATTATATGGTATTTGTCTTTCTCCTTCTGACTTATTTTGTTTAATAGAATCCCCTCCAATCTACCCATGTTGCTGCAATTGGAAAGATTCTACCATTTTTGACAGCTGAGTAGTATTCCATTGTGTATGTATACCACATCTTCTTGATCCACTCATCTGTATTTTGGCACTAGGGTTGTTTCCATAGCCTGACAACTGTAAATGGTGCTGCAATGAACCTGGGAGTTCATATATGCCTTTGAACTTTTGTTTGTGAATACCAAGGAGTGAAATTTCTGGATCACGTGGTAGTTCTATTTTTAATATTTTGAGAAACCACCATACTGTTTTCTGTAAGGGATGCAGGTGATTGCATTACTGCCAACACTACACAAGTCTTTCTTTTTATCCACACCCTTGCCAACACTAATTGTTTGTGGTCTTTTTGATATGGGTCATTCTCATGATGTGTGAAGTGGTATCACATTGTGGTTTTGATTTGTATGTTTTGAATGATAAGTGGTGACAAATATTTTCTCAGGTGCTGGCCATCTAAATGTCTTCTTAGGAAAAACATCAAGTTCTTCAGCCCATTTTTTGATTAGGTTATTTTCTACTTTTTGTTGTATTATCTGAGTTCTTTATAAACTTTGGATATTAAGTTGAACTCATTCTTTAAAAAAAGTGAGCATTGTCTCAATTTGTCTCAAATTCTTATATTCCATAATTCAGTGTGAAGGTTTTGCAGTAATTTATAGAAATTCCTGATTATATAGAAAATACAACCAGAAAATATGTATTTCAAAATATCCATGTATATATATGATCGGAGTGCTGCTGACAAATGTAGGCATTCCGTAAATGATACTCCCTCATATTGAGATTATTTGTATTTATTACAGTAAATTTGCACTTTAATTGTTCTTAAGATTTTTGCAAACATAAGATACTATGTCTAAGTGAATATCTATACACCCAAATGCATTGAAAATCAAAATAATAAATAAGATAGTTCTGGAAGAGTTAGGTGAAATCTAATAATAAATTCAGAAGATTTCTGTTTATTTTTAATTTATTGTAGAATCATTATGTACAAACCCATACTGTGGTAAGTATTATAAAGTGTAGTAAAAGATAAGATAAATAATCTGGAGTGGTTGGAAAATATTTTATGCTTTAGCATGTGTTCCTATGGAGATTCTGATTTAATCACTTGGCCTTACACCAGGATTAAGAACTAGCTCAGTTGAGGGACGTGTTCACAGGAAATTAATTAATTTTCAGACCTTTCAAGATGGTGAATAGGTTTGATTTAGTGGTTATTTCTGAACTGTAAATTGTGAAAACCTCAGTATTTAGTCAAGCAATGCTAAGGTACTTGGTACAGAGCAGAGGAAAATGTAAGTTAGCAAAGAAGTAATCAAATTGGATTGCCATTTTTACAGGGAACAATATTTCATCTTTAATGAAAATATTCAGAGTTGCTTATTGTCAAATCCACCAGTTCCAATATTTGTTTCAATTCCAAACCATTTAAGCATATGCTAACATGGTAAACAGTCAATATATATGGAGGAGGAGAAGAAATGAGCAGGATAAATATATAGATTTATAAATCCTTAAAAGTATTATATACAGTGTGTGTACTTTATAGTTTCTGTGTCCAACACTATGCAAAACACAATTTACCTCAATAAATCCTCACGGAACTTGGTGAGATAGTATGATGACTATTTTAACTATAACAGACTATGTTCTGAACCTCAGTTTAATTGTGTTTACAAAAATCATATAACCAGGTTATTTGTAGGGCTGAGACTAGAAAATAGGTCTATCTGAGGTAAATAGTGGGTCTCATCTTTAAAATCAGATCTGTCACTTTTCTGGATCCCATGCTGCCCAAAGAGTTATGAAGTTTGAGATTTTAGACACTGTTAGAGCTGTAATTTCAAAAACCTTGGAAGTCATTTGTCAATGTCAAAAATGACCTTAAAGGTCTATGCTCTGCACTCATTGTCCCAAATAATAACAGATCTAAATTTATTTGAGAAAAATCAGAGTTCTAGGTAGAATGTCAGAGCTTATGTGCATAGTCAGAAACTGGTTCTCGGTCCCAACTTACTGCCTATTTACAAGCTCTCCAATTTGAGAAAGAAACACAATGGCACCAAATTTAGATACCATGCTTTACAAGCAAGGACAACGATACACACATGTTCATAAACAAGTTGTTTTAATGATTGTATTAGGAAAGTGAAAACATTTGGAAAGTAATCTATCGTAGTGTCGTTTAAACATTGAGTTATCATATAACCCAGAAATTTAAATCCTACATATATATGTACACACATACACACCAAGGAAAATGAAAACATGTGTCTACACAAAATTGTTCACGTGGATGTTCATAGCCAAAAAATGAAAACACCCAAATGCTCAACAATTAATAAACTGATAAGCAGTAACTGATAGATTTATATATTTCAGCAATAAAAAAGAATGAAGGATTGTTCCATGCTAGGATATGGGAAAATGTTGAAAGCATACTAAGGGAAAGGAGCACAAACAAAAGGGGACATATTGCATGATTCCATAATTATAAAATTTCCTTAATAGGCCAATCCATAGAGACAGAAAGCTATTAGTATATACCAAAAAATAATGACAAGAGAGAGAATTGGGAGGTGAAGCATTTGTTTTTGGAGTAATGGAAATGTTCTGGAAGTAGATAATGGTGATGGCTGCACACCTCCATGCATATAATTAAAAAGTATTGAATCATGTACTTTAAAATGGTATGTTGCATGGTGTGTGAATTATACTTCAAATTGTTAAAAAAAGAAAGTAAAAACATTTGCACTAGAAATAGCTATAAATTTCAACTATTATGATGACTACAGCAATGATAGACCAACAGAAGAGGTTTTCTAAAGTCAAGCTACCTCTGTTCTTTTAATGTCATCTGGATTTAACCTGTCTAATATAGCCACTGGTAGTGCTGGCAATGGGGCCCTCAGTTCATCCTAAACACTTTTTACCTGCTGAAATTCATCCTTGAAATTGCCACTGAGAACATCTTTTTGAATAAAAAGAATCTGATTTATTTTTTATTAATTTATCATATCTATGTAACATTGGGTGTACATTCTCACATTTCCATATCTGTACATGTTTCACTTACTCTCCAACAAATCTCCTGTGCCAATGTACTATCCCCATACCTACCCTATAATCTCCTTGTTACCTTCTATTCCCTCTGGTATCCAATATAGTTTTCTCAATGTAAGAAAAATTTTTGCTGTGCTTTGCCAGTATGTGTTCTAAGTTTATTTATATAATACAAATAAGTGTAACCATCCAGTATCTGCCTGTCATTTTCTCATTTATTTCTCTTAGGATAATAAGCTCACCCACTATTGGTGGGAATGTAATTTGATAAAATCTCTATGGAAAATGGTATAAAGATACCTTTAAAAAAATTGGAAATATCCTATGATCCAACAATACCACTAGTAGGCACTTGCTCAAGTGATATGAAAACTCAAATAAGAAAAGATTTATGTGCTCCTGTGTTCATAGCAGAATTATGCTATATACTTCAGGAATGGAATTGATTGCAAATAAGTATATCTATGACTCATAAACATGGTTCTACTACCAAAAGGGAAGCTGATTAATTATGAATCTGTTTATGTATCTAAAGCAAAAATACACATCAATTTGGATTTAGATTATATAATGGGCCTTTCCAAATAAAATTGATTGTGAATATCAATTATAACACATTTCTCAGAATGTTTATGAAGATTTGACCACGTCTGTATTAGAAACTTAAAAACTTAAAGTCCATTCACCAGGTCAAATCAAACAATTTAGGATTATCTGGGCTGCTTCTAATACTTCTAGTTCCCATGATAAGGACAAGAGACCCTCAGGGTTGGTAAACCACATATGCATAAACTGTAGTACTAATCTTCTGGTAGGCTGAAAATAAAGTTTATTTTTGCATAGTAGTTAATCAATTAGAATTAATCAAGGACTGGTGTCTTTCATTGACGACTGTTTCTTAACAGGAAGTTCTCTCTTTACCAAAAACATTTTTTTGACTCTTCATGTAATAATTTTTGCTGTTTTTATTGGTATTATTCCCTCATATCAAATATACTATGTCCATTTACTCTTAATATAAAAAGGTTTCATCTCTGAACTAACATAAAATGATCCCCAATGGCAATTATTTGTAACAGATATGTATTTCTATATGTAAAGAAAAAAACAACTGAATGTGAATGTTATTGATAAATTTAGTCAATCAGTGTATCCAGCGAAACATAACCAGAATATAGTATACATTGTAGCTCTTCTGTTTCCAAAACTGAATAAAATTTACATGGAAGCAACCTAAGTGCCCAAGGATAGAAGAGTGGATTAAGGAGATGTGGAATATATATTTGATGGAATGCTGTTCAGTGATCACAAGTGATGAATTCTTGCCATTTGTGACAACATGGGTGGAACTGCAGGATATTATGTCAAGTGAAATAGCACAGAAGCAGAAGGAAAAATACAGAATGGTATTTCACTCCTGGAGTATAAAGAAACAAAAAAGTAGGAAACCAAAAACAAGCCCTGGAAATATGACGGTGTAACTGTTGCTACCAGTGGGGAAAGGGGAGGGTTGAGAATAAAATAGGGAGGGAGTATACCGTACTATGGTTCAAGGATATGGGTGCCTTGGTGGTGGCTATAGTATGATAATACACACTTTAAGGGGTGTGGGCTTATATTTCTGAATCATATGCAGTATTGCAAAGCAATGTTACCCTAAAAATATTTTAAAATTCAGAAAATATAAAATATTAAAGAGTGGGTGTCAACTTCAATTGAGAACTTCTATGTTATGAGCCATTAAAGAGCAATTTAAAATGAGTGATGGTGAGAAAGTTAAGAGGTCTTTTGCTTAGAAGTATTCCCAGTACCATACCATAGAAAAAGAAGGAAAGCACAAAACTGGGCCAAATGTTCATCGTCTGTTTGGGTGAAAAACAAGTCATGCCCCTGGATTCTTTTATGTAGATGTCAGCAAGAACAAAGGCATCACTTAGAAAGAGGACACACCGATGAAGTATTGGTGAATCCCAAGAACTACAGCCCTAGAACAAAAATGATCTTCACTCTCGTTAAGAAAGAGGGCTTCTCGGGGCCCTCCCTGGTGGCGCAGTGGGTTAAGCAACGCACTATGAAGTAGACCGCAGCCACCGCAGCCACCGCAGCCACCGCAGCCACTGCAGCACGAGTTCAATCCCTGCTGCCGGCTGGGGAGGGAACCCGCATGGTGCGGCGGACCTCTCCTGCTGTGTCCGCTGCTCCCCTCAGCAGTGTGTTTTGTTTCTCTGCCTGTTCTGTCCCCTGCTTTCTGTGGTGAATCCTCTCACCCCGCCCCACACCTCTGGCCTGTACCCCAAAAAGAAAGAGGGCCTCTCTGGTGGCGTAGTGGGTTAAGCAACGCACTATGAAGCAAACCACAGCCACTGCAGCACGAGTTCGATCCCTGCTGCCGGCCAAGGAAGTGATCCACATGGCTCAGTAGACCTCTCCTGCCTTGCCCGCTGCTGCTCTCTGCAGTTTATTTCCGTTGATCTGCCTGTTCTGTTCCCAGCTCTGTCTCTGGTGAATCCTCTCACGTCCCTGGACTCTCGCTTATATCCCAGCTCTTGTATGCATAAATAAATAAAATCTTTAAAAAAAAAGAAATCAGAAAGAATAGAGTTGATAGCTTAACACAAAGAAAGTACTAATGAGTAATAGTTGTCACTGTTATTTATTGCAAAACAAAATGCCTCATGACTTTTTGTGTGTATACCATATTTGAATTGATCTCATTCACCAGAATACAGATAATGAATGCCTCATAAAATATTTTTCTCCAACAGTCTTGATTCAAGAAGATTGCCTTGTGGTTAAATGAAGATGATCAGCTTCTTGAATTTTGATAGTAATTCCAGTTCAGCAAGTGCAATCACTGTTTTCCTTTCTAAGATGTAATTGGACTTGATTAGTAATCTTCAACTATTCACAGATAGTAAATATCATCTAAAAACTTGTAGAAGATTGGTTTTATTGTTAGATTTACATGATTGGTTTTATTAATATATTTAAATACTGAGAAAATGCCTTTACTCATTAGAATAGAACAATACTCATCTGTGTTTCAAGTTGTGTTAATTAGCCTGTTAAAGACAAAGGCTAAAGATAAGTCGGCAATGTCCATTTTATCGTCTTTGTCTTAAGTTTGTCAATTTACTTAAAATTCCCTATATTTAAAATGTTGCCTTTTACTTAATGAAAGGCATTTTAGTATAATAGTATCAATAAATGAGTATCTAATGTATCTCACATCTTACATATATTCTATAAGAGCCAATACTTTAAAATTCAGCATGAAAATATAGAGTAGCAAAGTTTGTTTGTGAATTCTTTAGTAAGTTAAACTAATATATAAGTCAGGATTATCTTTGAAGCAGTTATTTAAAAATAGAGACCTGTACAACTACTGAATATGTATGACTCGTAATGTTACCTTTGTCAGCTCATTAATGTAGAGGAGATCTGACATCAGAACAAATTTGTGATTCATGTGATCATAAGCTTAAGATAATTAAATGTAATTACATAAAAATGAAATCAAATAAAATTTAAAATGATAACACCGCAGACAAACAGGATACCAAATAATTATTAAATTCAACTTGTTACAACAGGAGGTTAAAAAACTTAAAAATTGCCAACATAAATTCACTTTTAAGGTCATAATGATGTGATACAAAAATATTTTATTTCTTTGGAGCATCTTCATTATACGTAATAAAGAATAAGAAGCACAGTTAATGAACACAAAACCCCTCATACTGAGAAAGTCACACAATTCAGTAGACCAATTATTTTGTTTCTTAGATGAATCTTAGAAACATTATAATTTATTAAAATTGAAATTATATAATAATGGCTGCAATGCTTCCTCTGTGGCAAACAGTGTTCTGGATATTTTGTATGTATTGATTAATTCTTACAACAGCTTGATGAGGTACATACTATTTTACAAATGAAAAAACATGCACAGAAAGGTAAAGTAGTTTACCAGGATCTCATGTAGGCTTTATGGCTACAGTCTTCACAGTTGACCATTATACAGCGCTGCCCATATGTATGTATGGCTAGATAACTAGTTGAAAAATGTTGTTTTATATCTTTTCTACATGACTGAATTATATCTAAAATAGAAGATGCTCCAATGGGCTATAATAGTTCTTTTTTTAAGATTTATTTATGCATACAAGCACTGGGGTACAGGCTAGAGGTGTGGGGTGGTGAGAGGATTCACCGGGGACTTAGTGGGGAGCAGAATGGCCATACCAACTGAAATAAATACACTGCTGAGAGGAACAGCGAGGCGAGGCAGAAGAGGTCTGCCGCACCATGTGAGTCACCTCCTGGGTGGCAGGGACCAAACTCACTGCGGTTTGCCTCATGGTGAATTGCTTAACTCGTTGCACCACCAGGGAAGCCCTATAATAGATTTTAATTCTACATGACTAGTAGTCAGGAATGGAACCTGCACCCCCAATGATTACTGGTCTAGCTATAATGATGCTTAGATTACATATAAAGCAATTTATGGAGGTCAACATGCTGTTATTTGGTTAAAACTTATCTTCTTCCTAATGGAATTTTATACCATTCATAACCCAATTATATGTCACCTAGATTCAGTAGTTTCAGTGGAAAATATAATGAGAGTATGCATCACACAATTTGCTGTTGCCAATCATGTTTTTTTCAGGTTCAATAAATCATGTGTTTTTTCATAGATGCTAGAATAATTCCTTTATTTTCAAAATGCCCATTAGAATGGATTTTAAAAAGCATACTCATGGGAACATCTGCAGGTATAAATTTATTATACTGACACTTAAAGCAGAGTCTAGGCAAGTTTGTGAGGGTGGTAATTGAGCTAGATCTTATTTATGTTTATCTAAATTCTAATTGAGATACCAAAAATATAGTGGGAGCTAAGCAAATACTATTTAGTGGTCTGCTATTTGGCATATTTGATTATAACATTTTATTCTCCTTATTTTAAAAATACCACTGAAATGGAAAACATAGTTGGCAAATAAGGTCAATAGTATTAGTATGCTTCTCAGACAATATTTGAAAATAACCTAAGCCTGATATATTCTATTATACTTTGTTCCTTCTCTTTTTAAACTTGTTCCATTATGTATATAACAAAAGTATAATATAAAGGACAAAGACATAGTTTATCCCACTTCAAATTCAGACTTTGCTACTTGATAGCTCTTGAACAAGTCATTTATTTTATTTGTGTCTCCATTTCCTGAAATGCTAATGACAAAATTAATCTCATCCCTGAGATTGTTGTGAATATTAAATATGTCAAAAATTCTTAACAGAAGGCTGACCTGGTAAAGGCTCAATCAATGTTACTATTATTAATACTGTTATGTGTAATTGAAGATGGTTTGCATATATATGCACAAGGGTGACCCAGACTTCCTACCCTATTAGGAAAGATACACCACCATGGATCTCAAACAGATATAACATGATATACTTAGGGAGGTGCACAGTGCCAAATGTTATATATCTGTGATTAAGAATGGGGGAGTGTACGCAGAGGCTGGTTGCAAAATTCTTGATTATCTGTAAACAGTAGTGACAAATAGCATAAACAGACTCATGTTTATTTTATTTTTTAAAAAATATTTATTTATTTACATATACAAGAGCTGGAGTACGGACCAGAGTCACAGGAGGTGAGAAGATTCACCAGAGAGAGAGTGAGGAACAGAACAGGCAGATTGACTGAAGTACACTGCTGAGGGGAGAAGTGGACGAGGCAGGAGAAGTTTGCTGCACCATGTAGGTCCCCTCCCTGGCTGGGGATTGAACTTGCGCTGCCGTGCATTGGATGCTTCTCAGTGAGGCGCTCAACCCACTGTGCCACAGGGAGGCCCCAACTCATGATTAAGTGCAAGTTATGAAACTCACATGTTGATATGGTGCTGACAAATCATTTCAATTATTTAAGCCTCAGTTAATGGAAGGGAGTAATATCTATTTTCAAAAAGTGTGAGCCTTGCAGCAAGTGGGGAGGGAAGGAGAGGATACTTACAGTTGAAGCTTAAAATGGGCCCCAAGCAGCCAAGAGACAGCTAAGAATATTTGAAAGGGAAACAAAAAGTCAGATTTCAAAGCCAATGGGAGAAGTACAAAAATAGCAGTCTACCCAAACTGTCATGTAGCTGCACGTCAATTCAACCAAAAGTTCATGAAAACTGAAAAAGCTGTTGAGACTCTTTTGCTTTATCAAGTTATGGTCCTATTATACATAGACACTATTTTAACTAGTCACCAACACAATGAAATTGCCCCCAATAGTGTTTGATATTTATGAGTAAATCTTTTTGTCTTTTTCTAAGGATTGTTGATAATGTCTACATCCATGAATTATGGATAATTTCAAGTAAATAAGGAAGAAAAGTTATAGCATAAATCCTATTGATCCAAATGTCTCTTAACCATTAAAGCAATGAACCAAATGTAATTTATAATGATCTGACTCTAATTTCATTGCAATTGTTTTTCTTCAGAAGAAAATTTTTTCTACATAAGCTAACCTCAAGATGACCTACTTATTATTAAAAATTCAAACTTAAGAGTCTAATGAGGGTATAATTGTCCCAAACTTCATGATTTCTGGCAAGAATATTAAAAAGGGCAAAGGTCTTTTTTCCATATCTGATATGAATAGATGGTACAACACTGCAGAGTAGATAATGATTAAACAAATATAAAAATTAATAGAAAATAGATTTCAGAGATATAGATAATTTAGTTAATTGATATATATGTATTAATAAATAATGAAGAGTACTTCTCTGAGGGTTTTGTTAAGTCTCATGGAATGTCCAGCCCAGCCCAGGAGTTTGTCGTCTCAAAGTCCAGGCCCACCAGCCTGGTCTGGAAAACCAGAACTTCTGCCCTTATTTAGTAATAATGGGCCGAGCTGCCTCATGTGACTCAGGCATCAGCCCCCCTGCCATGTATGATCATAAAAAGCGGCTGTACAAACCAACCGGGGTCCCAACCCTGCCTGGGTGAGGCCCCTGTGAGGGTTCCATTCCAGGGGTTTGGACCTTAGCTTGAGCTAGCAATAAATCCAGCATTGCTTTTGCATCAAGTCTGAGTCTTGGTCGTTTCTGAACTCATACCTTTCTAACAGTTTCTTTAATACTAGTAGTCAGTGTTGGAAGAACAGGGTAAAATGTAAAGCAATTTAGTTTAGGAAAGAAAGACAACTATGTGTGGCACACTTAGTGGTCAGAAATAGATTATATTGAAAGCTCATTTCCAAAACTGGAATAATAGGGGGTTGACTGATATATAATGGTATGAATGATGGAGCAAAAGACTAGAAAACCTAAAGGAGGCATCACAAGACTAGACTAAAACCTGACTCACACAAGGAGGTGGGTAGAGAGGATAAACAGGACCATAAAACCAGCTATAGAAAACAAGATCCTAGGCACCAGTGCCTTATCACAAGGCATAAGACCCTAGCGGATATCAAGTGCTGTAGTGAATATTGGGAGAACAGACCTGAGGGTAAAGATGTGGAGATTGTCCACTGTGGAATCTCCAGTCTCTTTCTGGTTCTGCACAGTTGTCTAAAATTGGAAACACTCTAAGCACTCACAAAGATGCCACAATAAAGCAGCATTCCTTCTGCCCACCTGTGACGATGCAGGTGCTTCTTTTACTCTTCTGTCCCTTTTCCAAATAAACCTGCTCTTTTAAATATAACTAATGTCTCTTCCTTGTGGAGAAACTTGCCTGGGGAATTCACATGCCACTGAATGGGAAGCTCTGGTGAAACCTTTCCCAGAGTGAACCCAAGAACCCCGCTCTCCAAACCCTCTGACTCCAAAAACGACACATAACCATTTTCTTTCCAGTGGCAAAAGGCTGTTGTACAAGCCTGACAATGTAATAATAATAGGAAAGAACTAGATGAGAGGCAAGACTATTTTCCTATTGGCAAAATCTGGAATCCAGTCCTTTCATTTGTTCTTTTCTCATGTAGAGTCATAGTCTGTTCCTTGTTAATGATAATTTTTCCTACTTAATATTTTTTTAGTCACTTAGAATTTATTTTTCCATGAGTTTTTAAGTCTCATGACTCAAGATAGTGAATATTGATGCTTTGTGAAAGGGGAGAGCAACTAATGGAAATATGTATACACTGACAAGAAAACATCTCCAATATATTGATAACTATCATTATTATTATTATTTTTAAAAGCTATGTACACAATAATAGGTTTACCATTATCCCATTCTCATGAATAACATATATGTATACAAGTGCATATTCTGGGATATATATATAAAATAATTTTTGAAATTTTATTTATTTCTGCAAGAAGAACTGGGGTGCAGACCAGAGGTGTGGGAGGTGAGAGGATTTATCAGAGACATTGTGGGGAGCAGAACAGGCAATTCTACTGAAATACACTGCTAAGGGAAACAGTAGGAGAGACAGAAGAGATCTGTTGTGCCATGTGTGTTAAGTCCCTGGCCAGGTATCAAACTCAGACCCTATTGGTGATAGGGCTGGAATTTAACCCCTTTGCCACCAGGAAAGATACATTTAAAAACGCTGATGACTATACCTACAGAGTATGCTGAGATCACTAATTTTCATTTTATGTCTTACTATACTATTTGAATTTCATATAATGTGCATATATGTCTTCATTTTTTAAAATTAAAATATAATAAATCTTTTAGAACAGTATAAACAGGATGATGCCAGTTTTGAAAAAAAAAAAGTAAGCTCATTCTATTTCCAGAAGAAAATGCCTCAATTTTTTACAACAGATTTGTCACCAAAACACAGGCATCGTGAAAGTCACAGCAAAACTAAATCAAAATGGGAAAGGAAAACACTCCTATCAACATTGCTGTCATTAGATAGATTCATTCTAGCAAATTTAAAACTACTGGTCATCTGATATACATATGTCATGGTATTGATAAAAGAACCATTGAAAATTTGGGGAAGGAACATTCTGTACATGTACACAATGGAATACTATTCAGCAATCAAAAAAGATAAACTAGAGTCATTCGTAGAAACATCGATGGAGCTGGAAGGGAATATGCTAAGAGAAATAAGTCTGAAGGCAAAAGAAAAATATAAGATGGTTTCATTTCTAGGAGGAATATAAGGGAACCAAATAAGGGACCAATGAAAAGAATAATAATGATTAAAAAATCACAACACAACAAAGACAAAAAGATAAGGACAAATCAGAAACACCTTGCAGGGTTGGGGAGAGAATTGGGTGAGGGCAGAAAGAGCACAAGGGACTGAGTGAAATAGCGGTGGGAATTCCATGGGGACCACAATTGATGTCAAATATATATAAATAAATAAAGGAAAAAAAGAAAATTTTGGGAAGGAGGCTGCTGAATTAGAGAAGTGTCTGGGTCTTGGATTAACTGGAAACTGAGTATGAATGTGGAAGCACCATCTATGTCTCTCTGTGGAAATTCAAGACCAGTGAGTATTATATGACTATCATTGATGTTCCAGGACACAGAAACTTTATAAAAAACATGCTTACAGGCACATCTCAAGTGACTGTGCTGTCCTGGTTGTGGCTGTTGGTGGTAGTGAATTTGAAATCGGTATCTCAAAGAATACGTAGCCTTAGGAGCATTTCCTTCTGCCTTATACATTGGGTGTAAAACAGTTAATTGTTGGTGTTAATAAAATGGATTCCACTGAGCCACCCTACAACCAGAAAAGACACAAGGAAATTAAGGAAGCCAGTACCTACAGTAAGAAAATTGGCTACAAGGCCGACACAGTAACATTTGGGCTCCAAGTTGGGACTAGTGTCCTAAAACCTGCTATGGTGTTCAGCCTTCCCCAGTCAATGTTACAACTGAAGTAAAATTTGTTGAAATGCACTATGAAGCTCTGAGTGAAGCTCTTCCTGGGAACAACATGGGCTTCAATGTTAAGAATGTTTCTGTCAAAGACAGAATGTGGCTATGACAGCAAAAACGACCCACCAGGGCCTCCTTCATGGCCCAGGGGTTAATTTCAGCATTACCGAGATATGAACTATCAAGCTATCACCAGTCACTGTAGCCTGAGTTCATTTCCTGCCAGGGAGCTGACCCACATGACCCAGCAGCCCTCTCCTGTCTTGCCTGCTGCTCCCCTCAGCAGTATATTTCAGTCGATCCACATGTTCTGTTTCCCACTCTGTCCCTGGCGTATCCTTTCATCCCCTGCACCTCTGGTTTACACCCCAGTTCTTTTGTGCATGAATAATTTAAATGAATCTTTTTAAAAAATGACCCACCAATAGAAGCTGCTGGTTTGATAGCTCAGGTGGTTATTCTTAACCTTCCAGCCAAATCAGCACTGGATATGCATCTGTGCTGAATTGTCACACCTTTCATATTGCTTGCCAAGTTTGCTGAGCTAAAGGAGATTGATCATCGTTCTGGGAAAAAGCTGGAAGATGGCCCCAAATTCTTGAAATCTGGTGATGCTGCCATAGTTCATATGGTTCCTGGAGAGCCAGTGTGTATTGAGAGCATCTTTGATTAGTCTCTTCTTGTCTGTTTTGCTGTTTGTGACGTGAGAAAGACAGTTGCCATGGATGCCATTAAAGCAGTGGACAAGAAAGCAGCTGGAGCTGGCAGTCACCAAGTTGGCCCAGAAAGCTAGGAGGCTAAATGAATATTATCCCCAATACCTGACACCCCACTCTTAATCAGTTTTGTAAGAAGTTTCAGAACTGTTTATCTCAATTGGTCATTTAAATATAATAGTGAAAGACTGGTTAATGACAACAGTGCTGAAGTGTAAAACCTTCAGCAGGAAGGAGAATGTTTTGTGGACCATTTGGCTTCTTTTGTGTGGCAGTTTTATTAGCTTTTAAAATTAGTACTTTTTAATTGAAAAAACTCATCAAAACCAGTCACAGAATTTTGAGACTCATTTAAACAAAGTTTAATGAGAAACTAGTGTCTATATATAGGGTTATATGTTTACTTTTTTGTTAAATTATGTAAGTCCTTTGTAAATTTTGGAGATTCACCCCTTGTCAGATGCATGGTATGTACTTTTTATCCCTATTCTGTAGGTTGCCTGTATTTGAAACTTGTAATTCATCATTGAAAGAAGAAAAAGAATTGGAAATGTTATAGTCTACTTGGGGAAAAGAAGTATGACCTAAGTTGTGAGTCCTCACTCACATGCTTAAGAACTTGGGACAAGACACAAAACAGGACATGCAGAGAGAAATTTAAAAATGATTATTTGCAGAGGGAGGAGAGAGAGAGAGAGGAGAGGAAGGGAGGGGAAGGGAAGGGAAGGAAAAGGAAAGGAAGGGAGCATATACATGTTCACTCTTTTACATGTTCACTCTTTTCTGTTTTCCCTGTTCAGAAAATCAGGATCATGGCATGCTGAGAGTTGTATACTTTGGCACCTGATATTTCATCAGTATGCAGATGGAGGTGGAGTCCAGAAAAGTGTCAGAGTGAGTAGAGTTAGGATGTCATTCACTGGTTCTTTTTGCTCCTCGGTGTCATTTGAACAATTCCCCCACCCCTTTCAATTTTTGTGACCATTTCTATGATGATGAAAAACAAATGAATGGGTACTGGAGTGTGGCCTCAAAAAACAGTCTTTTCTATGGTTGCAGTGTATTCAAATAAATTAAATCAGGCACTAGCCCATTGCCAATACATAGTTAGTGTAGCAAAGTCCTCCATTTCTAGAAAACAGTGAATCAGTCCAAGTAAAAACAAAACAAAATAAAAAGGCTAGAGACACTAGTTGAATAAATAGGTAACAAGTTAATTAAAAACTCAGAAGAAAACCAGGAAATAAAAGCTCAAAAATTGCTGACAGGTTACTATTAATATCATTTTCTCTCCATTTCATATCAATTCTATTAAATAATACAGAAAATGTTTTTGAAATTAAATGTAATTTCAATCTATTTGATATAATTTTGCATAAACTCACAGGGAGAATAACCAAGTAGAATTTTTGTTGGTTTCTTTGGAACTTTCAATGTAGGATCCTAGATTGAACTCTCAAAATTTCATCTGTCTATGTTATAGGAGCAAGGGTACAGTATTGTCAACCAGAATGTACTTGTAACATCTGTACCTTTTGATAGATTTACTCTTCTGGAGGTTTCCAAGGGTCTTGTGTCTGGGTCTTGAGGTCTACTAGCAATGGAAGTAATTTCTCTGCCTGCCTACTTTCGTAAGTCTCTAGAGCCTGATTGGCAACACTGTGGGCTCTTTACTGATCTCTGATTTTTTTTTAAGATTTTATTTATTTATGCATACAAGAGATGGGGTAGAAGCTAAAGCCAGAGTATGGGGGGTGAGAGGATTCACTAGAGACAGAGTGGGGAACAGAACAGACAGGTAGACTGAAATATGCGGCTGAGGGGAGCAGCAGGCAGGACAGGAGAGGTCTGCTGCACCATGAGGATTCCCTTCCTGGGGTGGGGGATCGAACACGCACTGCAGTGGCTGAGGAAGCCCCACAGTGCAGCACTCAACCCCTTGTGCCACCAGAAAGGTGGCATCTTGATCATTTTTAACTCCCAAAATACATTCTAATTGAAACCATGATAGTGAACTATGTTTCTAATTTTTTTATTTTAAGCAGAGACAAATAAAATGCCCTATCAAAATTATGCAAAAACAGACATGTTGCTATGAGTACTAAGAATGTTTGTTATTATTTTCCCATAATATGTTAGCAGCAAAAAGAGAGAAAACCAGGCACAAGTTATTTCTGCACAAAAAATAAAATTAATGTTGTTGCAGATCATGGTCAGCTAAAAGAAAAAAAAAATCCTTGACTCAAAGAAAACACAATATCATTTAAAATGAAAACTTAGTAAAAATGATTCCATCTTCAATATTTCATTCAGTGCTATGCTAAAACACTCAATCTTAAGTCCCATAAATAAATGTACATCTTAAAATACTGTTGAGGTATTTCTGCTAATCTCCCCAGAAACAACTACTACAAATGTTAAAACTTTTGAAATAACTAAAATTGAATTCTATTAATAACAACAGACTAGGAAATTTGTTCAATACTATAAGTATGTTTTGGAGCAACAACCAGAATTAAAGAGGAATATCAAACACTTACGTTTCTTATAATTCTTTGAACATCAATATTAGTATTCATGTCTATGCTAATGTGAAACATTTCTTTGAAGAGTTATATTTCCTTTTAATTTTAGATTTACACATAAATATAAAATAGATCAAGTATGTCCAATGTTTTTCCCATAAGGTCAGGGATAATATTTATGGGTGTCTCAGGAGCTCAACTGAGGCCTATAAAGAGGATGTGCAATTTTTCTCTCCCCATATACATGAAGCCACCTTGGATTATATGTAAACCCAATTATGTACAGAAAATCTAATTAAAACTATCAACCAGTTTAGTAACATAGCAGGATACAAGATCAACACACAAAAATCAGTAGCCTTCCTATATACAAACAACCAATTTGAAGAAGAAGAAATAAAGAAAAATATACCTTTTACAATTGAAGTAAAAAAAAATAAATACTTGGGAATAAACCTAACAAAAGAAGCAAAAGACCTATATAGAGAAAATTATAAAACATTGTTAAAAGACATAGAGTAAGACATGAAGAAATGGAAAGATATCCCCTACTCATGGATAGGAAGAAACAACATTATCAAAATGGCCTTCCTACCAAAAGCAATTTACAGATTCAACGCTATTCCTATAAAAATCTCAATGACATTCTTCAAGGAAATAGAACAAATATTGATGAAATCATATGGAGACACAAAAAGCCTCAATTAGCCAAAGCCCTCCTGATTAAAAAGAAGGGGAATGGAGTTATCACACTCCCAGACTTCAAACTTTACTACAAAGCAATAGTAATTAAAACAGCTTGGTACTGGAACAAAGACAGATACATGGACCAATGGAATCATATAGAAAGCCCAGAAGTAAAACCACACATATATAGACACCTGATCTTTGACAAAGGAGCAAGGAATATGCAATTGAACAAGAAAGCTTATTCAATAAGTGGTGTGGGCAAACTGGTCTGCCATATTAAAAAAAAATGAAACTAGACCATTACCTCACATCATGTACAAAAATCAACTCAAAATGGTTAAAAGAACTGAATATAAGACCTGAAACCATAAAATATATAGAACAAAACATAGGTAAAGTGCTACCAGACATACATCTCAGTAATGCCTTTAAAGATGCATCCCCCAAAGCAATAAAAATAAAAGAGAAGATAAATAGCTGGAACTACATCAAATTAAAAAGCTTCTGTACAGCAAAAGAAACACTAGCCAAAACAAAGAGACACCCCACTGATTGGGAAAAAAAATCTCTGCACACCACATAACGGACAAGGGCCTGATCACAAAGATTTACAAAGAACTCACAAGACTCAAGAAAAACAAAGTAAACAATCAAAAAATGGGCAGAAGAACTTAAAACACTTCTCTAAAGAGGACAACAGGCACTTGAGAAAATGGTCAACATCCCTCATAATCAGGGAAATGCAAATTAAAACCACAATTAGATATCACCTTATCTCAGTAAGAATGGCATATATCAAAAAAACTAATAACAAATGTTGGCATGGATGTGGAGAAGAAGGAACTCTACTACACTGCTGGTGGGAATGCAAGTTAATCTAACCACTATGGAACGCCATATGGAGGTTCCTCAGTCTACTGAAAATAGGGCTACCGTATGACCCTGTAATACCACTCCTAGGGATCTACCCAAAAGACACAAAAACACCGATCCAAAAGAATACCTGTACCCCTATGTTTAGTGCAGCATTATTTATAATTGGCAAGACCTGGAAACAACCCAAACACCCAAAAATAGATGACTGGATCAAGAAGATGTGGTACATTTACATAATGGACTACTACTCAGCAATCAAAAGAGATAAACTAGGGCCATTTGTAGAAAGATGGATGGAGGTAGAAGGAATTATGCTAAGTGAAATAAGTCAAAAGGCAAGAGAAAAATATCGGATGGTTTCACTTTTAGGAGGACTATAAAGGAACAAAAAAAAGGGGGGAGGCTCTAGTAAAAGAACAATAATGATTAAAAAAACAACAAGAACAAAAAGACAAAGACAAATCAGGGACACCTTGATTGGGTGAAAGGGAGGGACAAAGGATAGGGTCAGAAAGAGCACAAGGGGTTGAGGTGATGGTGCACTGGTGAAATGGTGGTGGGAACTACATGGGGACTATAATTGATGTCAAATATATATAAATAAATTAATTTAATAAAAATAAAAAGTAAAAAGGAGGTTGATAGAGCAATAAATCCGATTTTGAAACAAAGTCTGTAAATAAGTAGAATGTAAATGGAGGACTTATTCTTATAAAGAGTATTTTATTCCCCAGTCGGTACAGTCCTTCAGATAAGTACTCAACAGAAAATCGATGTGCAAAACTACAAAGAGGATCTTCAGCAAGATGCTTAACCTAAGATTAAAAATAAATGCAAAATTAAGTGCGCATCACAAAAAAAAAAAAACCCAAAACCCACAAACCTCAATATGCTATGACCTAGACTTCCTGAGCAGAGATCTACTGGGAAGTGGGGGTAGAGATGAGTGACTAGGTAAACCTATATAATGTGGATCCTATGCTCTAGACTATTTGTCTCCTTTCATTTTTGCTTCCTCATTCCTTCTACTCTACATGCATTCCCTATTGCAATCTTTGTCTGCATGTTCACTTTCTTCTGTCATCTCTTTCCATTCCTTTCCTTCTACTTCTCATTCTTTCTTCCCTATTTGGCTTCCAGTCTGTCCTCCCAATGTCCTTCTTTGCAATAAGAACATATTTCTTCCTTAAATTCTACTTTCTTTCCACATGCATTCTCTTTGTCCTAAAGCATGTCCAACCTTCTCTTTCTAGGAATACTGATACTTAAACTAAAAGCTATGCCTATCATTTGGGAAGGGCTCATCTCTGAGCACCTTCTAACTTGAATAACTTCCTCCTTTTATCTGGAGTGGTCTGTCCAAAGAATATCGTGTTAATGATGCAAGCATTTTCCAGAGTATTTGCATTCAGGTTGTGTAAGTGCATTAAATTTTAATAATCCTTTCAAAAAACTTTCATGGATCTCCACTGAGTTTTTGTTGAGGTTACAGTAACTTACTAAAAGACTTATCCTTAGGCATTCCTGCCTTAACCTGAGTAAGAAGCACCTCTCTTAGTGTTGTAGCCTTCCAGTTACCCCATTATTGGAGTACCAGTTAGGGTCTACCATTAGGATAGCTGTTTTTATTTCTGGGGTTTCTGGATCCTCCTAGGGGAGATGATGAGCCTCTTCACTAGAGTTCTCTAAAATCACTCTCTACTCATCTGACATTAATAGCATATGTAACATGGATTGTGTGTCTGCCCATGTAGGCCCATGGGAAGCCAAAATAGAAGCAAATAAATTAGCTTTCCTTTTAAGACCCTGCCAGTATAGAGCCATCGAATTTCTCCAATTCAGGAGGTTCCTGGTGAGAAAACGAGTATATGAACATTCGTGTTTGGAAGGTTGCTCCTCTTCATTTACCCACCTACTGGGAATTGGTGAAACAAGAACTTTTTTCCCATGGGGTGGGTCCTCTGGCCAAATTTGTTGCTTGTGTGATATGAGAAATAGAAGCCACTCTAGTGCTATCCTTTTTTGGGGTGGGGTGCACAAAGTCTCTGGAGCATCAGTAATCTCCCTGAGAGGGCACTGACTACTTGAAAGGGATTCTCCAGTTGGTGGGTTCAAAATCTCCAGTAAGTAGTGTTTCCTCCTCTTTCTCTTTCTCCCCTTCACTGCTATCAGGGAAAGGGGAAGTTTACTTCATCATTTTTTGTGTGTGTGACATCAAATTGACCTTTGTCATTTGTAATTCTAATTTATGGAGGATAGCCAGAATATGCCCAAGGAAACTTTGGTAAAAGTAGAATATCACTTCCTCCTGAATCCAAACCCAATTATAGAAAATGCTTATATACACACATACTTCAGAAGCCTCACCGAGAAGAAAAAAATTAAGCTAGAGATTGAAACTGAGTTCCATATGCATTCCCCCAAGACATCCCATAGAAGCAAAACAAGTTTCCATAAACCAGACTTTACCATATTACACAAGTAAAGCTTAAGGAAAAATGAATAAAAGGAGATCTTCATAAAAGTGAACCCATGCCAAAATGAATACATATATACAGAAAGTTTACTGAAGTAAAACCAAACTCTTCTAAATCAGAGACAGAAATATCCCACCACATGTTCCATAGTTTCAACACACTGAGAGTGACCAACTCAAGGAAGCCTACTTTGGGCTAGTATACAATAACTTTAGGTTATATTTAAGTATTCATCTTAAATAGCAAGGGATGCAAAAGAGAAATAAACAATTGGAAGTACATTGAAATAAAATTCTTCTATACAATGAAAGAAACTAAAATGAAAAGACACCCAACTCAAGAAGAAAAAAAATATTTTCACACCATATATCTGACATCATATATCACATCATATTCAGAAGACATAAAAAGAACTTATACAACATAATAAAAAGAAAATAAATAACCCAATCAAAAATGGGCAAAAGAACTAAACAGAAAATCTTCAAAGAAAACATACAGATGGCAAACATACACATGAAAAATTGTGCATCATCACTCATCATGAGGAAAATGCAAAATCAAGATTACTATGAGATACCACCTATCACCTGTGAGAATGGTCCATACTTGAAAGAACAGAAACAACAAATATTGTTAAAGATGTGTTAGTGGGAATGTAGACTGGTCCAGCCATTATGAAAACAATATGGAGGTGTCTTAATATAAAAAAACGATACAGCTCATGAAAAGTAGTTCCTAAAATATATGGGCTGAGGAACTGAAAAGATATTTCTCTAAGGAAGACACACAGATGGTCAACAGGTAATGAAAATATACTCAACAATAGTAATTATCAGTGAAATACATCAAAATCACAATAAAGTATCATCTCACTATATTCAGAATAGCTATTGTCAAAAAGACAAGAAACAACGAATAAATGAAATTGCCCCTTGTGCAATGTTGGAGGGAATAAAAATTGGTGCAGCCACCAACAGGAAAAAAGTTCCTCAAAACCTAAAAATACAACTACCATATGATCTAGCAATTCCACTTCTGAGTTTTCAGCTGAAGAAAATGAAAGCACTCCTTTATAAAGATATATGCACACCTATGTTAATTGTACCATTATTTTTTTTAAAGATTTATTTATTTATGCATACAAGCACTGGGGCACAGGCCAGAGGTGTGGGGGGGGGGGG
>JAGFMF010012306.1:81076-127469 GCA_019455555.1 Galemys pyrenaicus
CCTCTGGCCGGCAGCAGGGATCGAACTCGTGCTTCAGTGGCTGCGATTTGCTTCGTAGTGCGTTGCTTAACCCACTGCGCCACCAGGGGAGGCCCAATTGTACCATTATTTATAATAACCTACATTAAACAACTTACATACCCATCAATGGATTAAGAAGTACAAACACATAAATAATGGTTACTATTCAACAATGAAAATTTGCCATTTGTCACATGAGGTTATTAAATAAAATGAAATAAGTTTGACAGATGATAATAGTATACAAAATTGTATACAAATAGTATACAAAAGGAAAATCACAGAGATGGTAAATGCACTGATGGTTACCCAAGGGTTGGCATGTACCAAGGTGAGTAAAATGAGTGTAGGGGAATCAAGCATTACACACTTCCATATATAACATTAAAAAGTCAAGGAGGTATAATGTACAGCATTTGGACTATTATGAGATTTTGAATTTAAATGTTTTATTGCTAAAAAAGATGCTAAGAAGACTTATTGTAATAGTTACTTCCCAACATATATAAATATTGACTTATCATGTTATATGCCTGAAACTAAATGCTGCATGCCAATTACATTTCAATAAGAAAGCAAGGTATGCCACATTTTTAAAAATGTGGATAACATATTAAAGAGTAAAAATAAAATAAAAATTATAATCACTAAGCAAAAATAAAAATCTCAAAGTTCAACCTGGATATACTTATTCAAAATTTGTCTTTTAAGAACCCCTAAAGATTCCTGTGTACATTAACATTTGAGAAGCACTGAACTATGAGACAACCAAGTAAATATAAGTGATTATTTGATAATGTTAAGAATCACTGTTAACTTTTTTTTAGTTGTGATATTGACATTGCTTTAAAAGACTCCTTTTAGAGATACATACTGCAACATTTATGGATGAAATTAGATAACAGCTAGGATTTATTTCAAAACACTCTAGAAAAGAGTATAAAAAAATCCATGGGGAAATATAAAGAACAAATTTGGCTATAAAATGTATAAAATATAAATTTATATAAAATGTAAAATTGAGGTTGAGTTACTATACTATTCCTGCCACTTTTAAACATGTTAAAATATTCCATAATTAGAAGTTTTAAATATTTAGTGTTAAGGTGAGTAATTTCCCCCTAACGATCGGGTTCTTTTTTTTTTGGTATTTGTGTTTACTGGTATTCTTTCCTAATGGAACTGTTCAATAACTGAACTGTAAGTGGAAAAAAAAAACCAACAACAATCAATTCAAGGAAAAAAAATGAACCATAGTGATCTCATATTTCACTTTATGTCCGCTGTAACCTGTTATCTGGGATGGAGATTTTGGTAGCAGGGGCAAATACAAATGACCTTGGAGAACGTGCTCACACAGGATTTTTGAGAATTATATTGCCTTCTGGGCCTTTTCAATGCCCCAAACACGTAATCTGAACAGACAGTCTTCCAGACACTGTATACAACCAGAATGCTTGATTAGGGAGTGAAAAATTCTCACTGGAAAATTTTGAAAGGATAGGTAGTATGGCTGAAGGACATGGAAAGGAATTTTCTAGTGTCCCTTTAAGGGATGGTGATTGTGAAATCAAGCTAAGTAATAACAAAAGAGATGCAGTTTGCCAGGATCACTTTATCATTATCAGAGAACAAGTGTTTGTTTCAGTGACAAATATTGTACATCTACCACTTCACAAATAGATATCTGAAAATATGTGTCAGTTAACAAATTTAGCTCAATTCTCCTCTTGGAGATTTTTAACAGCAGTTACTATTAATCTATCTTATTCATCTGTCTCTGTTGCTACTGCAGAAAGGAAGCAGCAGCAGTAACTCCTGTGATGATTGGTCACTGAGTGTACTGAATTTCTATTCATTTGCAGCAACATGTTAAGCCTCTCGTTTGCTAGGCAACAATGCCAACATCGTTGTTAAAGCTTCAATTCATCTTACAATTATAATTGGAAAATTAATTCAATTAAAATTAAAATTAGTTTGCCTACAGAAAGCCAGATTTGATCCCTTTGCCCACCTTATTTTCCTGAATACTTTAGACTTATTGAGAAGGTGTAACTATTATCATTCTTTAAAAAGGAATGCTCAAATCTTCTGTCTACTCAGGATTCCTTATTCTTGATTGATAATTAGGTCACATCCAAATTTAAAATAAAAAAGTGATTGATAAATTAATAACCTCCAGGGAATATCACAATATAAAATAACCTGAAAAAACATCTCGGTCAGCTAAAGAATCCCGACAAAGCATACTATTTATCATATGATTGTATTTCCATAAAATGTCCAGAAAAAGTAAATCTATATAAGCAAACATCAAATTATCTGAGCCTGGGACTAGGAAAAGGCATTTTGCTCATCACAAATGATTGACAGCATACAGACACAAGCAGTTGTTTTGGTGGCTACCAGAGGAGAAGGGTAAGGATGGGATAGAGGGAGTAATATGATAGTATATTGGCATTGAGGGGTTAGTGAAGCTTGTGTGCAGGGTGAGGAGTGAAGTTGTACTCCCTAAATCATAGTTCTGTCATGGAAATGCAAACCATTAAAATTTGATTTAAAAATGTTGGAATGATGGAAAAGTTCTAAAATAAATTTTAGTGATGGCTGCATAACTCCTCAAGTTCACTTAACCTCACTGCATCTCATGAACAAAGAGTGCATTTTTTATATAGAAACAATTCCCTAAATAAGGCTGTTGGGGTAAAAAGCACCTCAATGAGACAAACAAAAGGAAAATTAGAAATACTGGTGTTTAAAAGGAGTAAAAAGAATATACAATGGAACAAGGAAAGCCTCTTCAATAACGGTGTTGAAAAAATTGGACTGCCACGTGCAACAAATGAAACAAGATTACAATCACACACCATACACAAAAGTCAAATCAAAATGGATAAAAGACTTGAATATAAGATCTGAAATTGTAAAATACATAGATGAAATCATAAGCAAAATGCTCCAAGGCATAAATCACAGAGGTATCTTCACAGTCATCTCCAGTAGTAAGGAAAGGAAAAGAGAATATCAAAAGTTGGGACTATATCAAACTAAAAAATTTCTATACAGTGAAAGAGACTATAACAAAATGAAGAGACAACATACTGAATGAAAGAAAATGTTTTACACCATGTATCTGACAAGGGACTTAGATCAAAGATGTACAAAGAGCTCATACAATTCAACATAAAGGAAAACAACCCAACCAAAACATGGGCAGAAGAAAGGTAAATGCAAATCAAAACCACAATGAGAAAATACCTCACACTAGTGAGAATAGCCCACATCAAAATGACCTGAAACAGCAAGTACTGGGGAGGATGTGGAGAAAAGGTACATTACTATACTTTTGGTGGGAATTTAGACTGAAACAGTCCTTATGGAAAAGAATGTGGCTGTTTCTCAAAAGACTAAATATGTATCATTCATACCAACCAGCAATTCACCTCTTAGGTCTTTAATCAAAGAACACAAAAATAGATTTGAAAGGAAATTTGAAGTTTTATGTTTATAGCTGCACTGTTTAAGTCAATCTACTTAAACAATCTCAGATTCCAAAAGCACATGACCAGATTAAGACGTGGAATATATACAGTGGAATACTACTCAGCGACCAAAAAAAGCTAAACTCATGCCATTTGCAGCAGCATGGATGGAGTTGGAAAGGATTATGCTCAGTTAAATAAGCCAGAAGGAAAAAGAAAAATACTAGATGGTTTCACTTCTAGGAGGAATATAGGGTAATTGAACATAGGGTCAGATTAAAAAAGGCAAAACTAGCAGGAAAGTTATAGATCTAATATGTACAGCAAGGAATGGAGAGGAAAAGGTGTCAAAACAATAGAGGGAGGAGCACAAAGGACTATGGTGACAATTCAGGGGTGGTGTGGAGGTGGGAGATTTTTAGGTATCACACCTGAGGGAACAAATTGAATATTGTGTCAACATTAACAACGGTGTTAAGTAAATTTTAAAAAGAACAAGAATGTTATACACATTTATTTTATCAAAAAACATTTAAATATTGAAACTAATGTAAGTGTCAATATATACATATTAGGGTATTAATATATAGGGTAATTGAACATAGGGTCAGATTAAAAAAGGCAATATTAATATATTTATTAAAATAGTGATAGGATGGGCTAAAGTAAGCTTCAGGAAATTTCTCCATCATAAACTATAGATACTACATTTTAAGATACAATTGTGAACCATTTATTTATCAGAAAGTATATATTAAGAAGCGAATGCTATAGAAGAAAATATCCATTTGAAAATACATTTATTCCATTGTGTTTTGGACAAAAATAATAAACTTAAGAGTGTTTCCTGATGCCCTTATTATATGCAATTTGCTCAAAATCTGAGGAATATTTAAAAATTAAATGGTCATGGATTGAATTTGACCTAAAGGGTATTATGTTTAGTTATATGGAGAAGACAAATACTATATGATACATACAGAAAACAAATGAATGGACTAAATAAAAAAATAATTTTTACACTATAAGACCAAATTACTGGTTGCCAGAAAGAAAAGAGGCGAGGGGGTTGGAGAACCAGGTAAAAGGGGTCAATTGTATGGTGAAGGAAGGAATTAAACTAAGTAGTGAACACAATGTAGTATGTACAGTTGTTGATTTAAAATTATGTACACCTGAATGTTAAATAATGTTATAAATCAATGTTGCTTCAATAAAAAACATACAAAAAGCATACTAATGGAACAGATAAATGGAGAATCAGAAGAGTTTAAGTAAAATAATTAACTTCACTTTGTTTAGTGAGTTCACATTTATTAAGAATGGCAGTTTTCATTTAAATTGTATGGACAAGGGACAGATCAGAAAGATATTCAAAGAATTCAAGAAAAACAAAGTAAACAACCCAATCAAAAAATGGGCAGAAGAAATTAAAGACATTTTTCCAAAGAGGACATGCAACTGGCCAACAGGCACATGAAAAAATGTTCAACATCCCTCATAATCAGGGAAATGCAAATTAAAACCACAATGAGATATCACCTTACACCTTACAAAAACAAATGCTGGCGAGGATGTGGAGAAAAAGGAACCTTAGTACACTGCTGGTGGGAACGCAAGTTAATCCAACCACTAGGGAAGGCTGTATGGAGGTTCCTCAGTCTACGAGAGATGGAACTACCATATGATCTGGCAATCCCACTCTTAGGGATCTACCCAAAGGACACAAAAACACCAATCCAAAAGAATACCTGTACCCCTATGTTTAGTGCAGCATTATTTATAATTGGTAAGACCTGGAAATAATCCAAATGCCCAAAAGTAGAGGACTGGATCAAGAAAATGTAGTAAATATGCACAATGGAATACTATTCAGCAATCAAAAAAGATAAGTTAGAGTCATTTATAGAAACATGGATGTAGCTAGAAGAAATTATGCTCAGTGAAATAAGTGAGAAGGCAAGAGAAAAATATCAGATGGTTTCTCTTTTAGGAGGAATGTAGAGGAAAAAAAAGGGGCTCAAGGAAAAGAGCAATTACAATAAAAAACAAACAGACAAGCAAACAAAAAAACACAACAAGAACAAAAGACAAAGACAAACCAAAGGAATCTTCTAGAGGGTGGGGAAGAGGGACTGGGATGAAGGTAGAAGGAGCAAAAGGGACTGAAGTGATGGTGCAGTGCAAAGGTGAAATTGAGGTGATGGTGCACAAGTGAAATGGGAGTGGGAATTCCCTGGGAACTAAAATTGTTGTCAAATATATTTAATAAATTTAAATTTAAAAAAAGATAATGAATTGTGGGTGTTTCTCAGTCATTTTTATAGCCACTGTAAATTACTAAATTTTTTGTTAATCAATGAGAATACTGTCAAACTGTATTTGAACAAAAAAAAAACAAAAAACAGGAATTTGAAATATTATTTTAAAAGCTTTCCTTTTCAGAGAAATAATTAGGTCAGTATTACTACGTCTTTCTAATTTAGTGAATACAAATCTCATGATAGGTAATTTTATGAAGATCTGTTAATATAAGTTGGATTTCAGAGCAATTTTAAGAACTATATGGAGAAACTATAGAATAATTTTATTATAGAAAATAACTGTCACATAGTACCAGTTCAAACTTAAAATCTCTATTTTGCTATTTCAGATTTATTACAGAGTTATTTGCCAGTTTGCTGGAGAAAGTAAAATACACTCAATTATTAGCAATAATTTCCTTAGTTAAAAAATCTAAGATAAATCATAGAAACATTCAACAGTAATTAAATAATATTTTGCATATTACTAAGGTTTTCCCAACTCTTTAATGTCACACATAATTAGTATTCATATTATGTTTAATTATATTTCAGAAATGTTCAGGAAAAATTAAAATATGTACTTATCTGAGATTACTTTGTCATGAAGAAATTCTTTTCCCTTAAAAAAATTCTATTTACTAGTTAGAGGCCCAACTTACTTGGACAATATGAAATCTTCCTAAATCCCTAAATATATAAATAAGAGGAACTTGTTAAAATTTGGCTATAAAGATAAAGAATATGTAATGTCAAAAACCTATTTAGTTAATTTTCACTGAGTGACCATAACAGTGTATCTCATACAGTAGTGTACATATGAATCAATTGGATCTTTTTAAATTACAAATTTTGTTTCAGTTTGGGATTGGGCCTGGGATTCTTCATTTTCAACCGAGTTCTCAAGTAATGCAGTGCTGCTCAACCTGAGCAAACTTCGAGGGGCAATAAACTAGAGTGCCCTATTATGTTAAGTGCCATGATTGCAGATATAGGACCAAAAGTGAGACAATCATTCTTATACTGACTGGATTTCTTGTCGTAGGCAAATCAGATAATGCTGCTAAACGTATTGGATGTTTTGGTTTCATGCCTTTCCTGTAGGAGAGTAATAAAACACAATCTCCAAATCAAGATGAATGAACCAAATTTTCCCAAGAAGACTATGTACAGGTATAGCAAACTACGTGGGAGTTTTGGAATAAAAAACAAACAAACAAACAAAAAAAACCTTGGGTTAGGATTCTGGATGTGGTTATTAACTAAGGAGCCTTGGGCAAGTCACATGTTTTCTGAACCTCTGACTATTATATCTGAAGTAGAGATAGTAATAGCAGCTAACGATGAATGTTTTCAGGTTCCAGAGACAGATTTACATGTTCAATTGTGTCATTTCATTTCATCTTCATAACTGTGTGAGGTAGGTACTATTATCATCTCCACTTTATAGATTAGGAAATTAAAGACAGAAGAGAAATAAATTGTTTAAAATCACAATGCTAGTGTGTGGTGTAAATGGTATTAAAAATCTGGCAGTTTAACTCCATAGCCTACTGTTTTCCCTTGTATACTGCTGTCAGCATAAGAAATAAATAGAAGAAGAAAGGTACAGCAGATGAACAACAAAAAATAAAATCCACTTCATAGCCTATAAAACTGATCCCATGAGAGGAACAGTATGGTTCTTAACACTGAGATCTTTAATTAGGCAAACTTATCTGCCTAGGCTATGGACAACCATGAAACATCTACACCTTATACACAGGGGTATTCCTTTGATGCAGAGCAAATATATGTAGAACCCAAAGGGGATAGGTGAGGGAGTGATTGAACTACATGCAATATTCAGTTCTTTCTCGAAAACTTATTCCAATAAGTCACTAAGGGACTTCACTCATATGGAAGGAAAAAAAAAGATGGTGCATACATTTTCTCCCCCAACATTAAGATTCATGAAAATCAACAGTAAGGTAAAGATATAATTTCAAACTAAAAACTGCATAATTGACAATTGCACATTTACTTATCAAATATTTGAGAATCTCAGGTGGGATTTGCTACACTCTTTTCTGCCACCAATCAGTCAGCCATAAATCTTGAAAAATCAAAAGAGATAATTGATCCTGAGCAGGGTACAAAATAGTAGCTGGAAAATAAATCCATCCAATGTTATGTTATAATTAAATGATTTGCTCAATTTTGAAATTCAGAAGGGAAGATCTATTAGTCAAATGGCATTTGATATAATCAATTATCATTCCTACATGTTTCCAAGTTTTTATAATTAATTCTGACTTTGAGAAAACAAATTCTATTAATGGAATTCATATACATATTTATCCAATTAGTAAATGGTAATTGATCAACAGAAGCTGGAAAACTATGTGAAGAGACCAAGAAAATATAAGGTAACATAATATTAAATGATATGTTTTATAAATCAAGTTTTATTATTGGTTGCTATACATTGGACCATATCGTTATTCAGGTCTGCCTTATTTCTTTACTTTATCTAGCTCTCTAGTATCTTCATTTTTCCTTTTTCCTGAAGTCACCAGGTCTATTTTAATCTCACTTTCTTTTCTATTGAACAATGACCTGAGATCCATCTCTTCAATTATTCTCATGTTATCCTCGACTCCCTTCTTATCTTTACACTAATCTGGACATGTAAATTCTAAAACCTGGATCAAGTCAACCTACTAGCATCCTCATTTCCACCTCAGGCCACCAAGATGGCTCATCTCAACATAAAGATGAATATTTGGTACAAACACAAATCTCTGGATTCCAAACACAGATGAGCTCTCATAAAAACAGGGTAATTTGTTCAGGTGATCCTGCTAATGTTGAGGGAACAGTATATCCTGAAAGAATTCCATCCACTAATATTTTTTGGACTCCACCCCCACCTGCAAGCCAAAGGGATCTCTCAGATGCTGAAGATTACAACTCTATCATGCCATTAATCTGCCATGACTCTTGACCTCTCAAGGGGGGATGGCTGGGAACTAAGGGTAAAGTTAAGCAACCACGCTTGGTATAAAACTGAACAAGTGAACTACAAGTTTCTTGGTTTTGTTTGCCTTTGATGTGCACCCAGGACTCAGACAGTGTTACCTGTTAGGTGTAGTGACCAACTAATCTTTCTCTCTCCAAATACATATCTATATATCTTACATATATATCTTTTTTTCTCTTTCTCTTCCCTCCCCCCTCTCATTTCCTTTGAAAATAAGTTTTTATTAATCTTACCCTTTGTGCCTGCCCTTGGTCCTGTCCTGAGGCTTTTTTTTTAAGTGTGTGGGTGAGGACTCACACTTAGCCCATCCCATTTCCCTTCAGGTTTGCCCTGTAATAAGAAGATCATTTTTTATCATAATTCTCTGTCAATCTCAGAGTGTAACAGTGTGTCATCCATAGAACAGGGAGGTTCCAAATTCTCTAATCCACCCAAGAAAGGGTGGAACTGAGCAGGGAGAAGCTAAAAAAGAGTGGGAAGAAGAATAAGAAGATAAGGAGGAGGCACATAGAGCAGAGAGACATGTGAAGAAGCTGTGCTTTCTTCTTGGCTTTGAACTTGTATCAGAAACTTGGGGACATAGCAGGAGACACTTAGAAGAGACAGAGATGAGGGTGAGAGACCCAGAGGGAGGCCGACAATGGCAGCCTTTATCTTGACTTGGATTTTGATGTTTTCCTTCCAGAATTGTATGGCCCCTTCTGCTTCTTTCATGGGGGTCCCCACCAGAAGGTGCCTTGGACTTGTGGAAAGCTTTTTGACCTCATCAGATACTCTGCTTTGGGCCAGCCCTGTTTGGCTGGAAATTTGCTTACAAGGAGATGGGTAATTTTGGGTGCTTTATTTGAAAACTATTTTGAACTATATTTTTTTCTCTTTCTCTATATTGGACACTAATTGTATTTAAGCTATTTTCCATTGAAAGTGTTACACAGAGTATGTTTTGTTTTTGTGTTGTAGATGGCAGAAACCATTTAGATTTGGGGACCTCGGGCTACTCCTTACCCTGTAACAGAATGTGACTCTTGAAAGAGACAGAGATGTGAATGAGGGACCCCATGATGGGGCTGAAATGGTTGCCTTTATGTTGACTTGGACTTTGATTTTGCTCTTTTCCTTCCAGACTTGCCTGGTCCCTTCTAGCCTTTTCCTATGGGTCCCCACCAGAAGGTGCCTTTAAAGGGATTTCTGTACTCCATTATTTCTACTACCTTGAATTCCACCTTTTTTTTACATTTCCATCTGTTGTAACTTTTTTTTTTACTACTACTACTACTACATCAAAACTGCCACAGCTTCAATGTATCAATCAGGGCCCCAGGAGGAAAGGAATAGCAAACTATGAGTTGGTAATTTAATTATAACTTAACAAAGGGGTAATTTATAAAGAGATGGGCAAGGTGTAAGGAAATAACTGTAGAATTTTAGAGCTTGTAACAACCTGTAACACCCTTCAACCTGAAAGGGGAAGAGAATTAAGCAGTTACCCTAGGACCAAGAAGCAGTAAAAACTGTCTAGAGATGGTAACTAGTCAGAACATTATGTAATGGAAAAAATCAAGCATTTGCTGATCACATGGTGGGAGTAAGTGAATGAATATCTAAACCTCGTTGTCCTCCTTCCCTCAAATATCATGCAAGGGCTTCCTAATCTAAATCAAGCCCACTGGCAATGTTCACAAACATCAACTGCTCAAGCACAGTAGAGTGGAGAAGGATGGATAGTGAATCTGGAGAAGCCCATATTCCCAAATCCAGTAACTACTTTGAAATTTTTAATTATTTGCTATCTGCACCTTACCATCTTAAAGTCTCCATCTTGAGACTAAAGACCATCTTGAGTCTCCTTACCATCTTAAAATTCTCCCTCGCAATGATTTATGCTTATTTATTTTTTTTTTTTTGCTGTTCTTCTGATCTCCATAATTGCTTATCTTGATTTTCTTACCGCCTTTTCTCTCACCTTGCTTACATATAGGTATGTCCCAGGATTTTGTCTTCAGTCTACTTATCTCAAAATGTGGTCCTTATTTTAATCACAGTCACATCCATTATATCAAATGATGTGTTGAAAATCCCATCTCTCTCACCAAGACATTTTTTTCAGGCACACAGCTTATATTTTCAAATGCCCACTAGATGCTTTTTTTTTCCATATGTACTAGATATCTCTATTTGAATATGTCCAAAATGTAACTCTCATCATTACCCAAATACAGTCATTCTTTTACAAATCTCCTATTCTTATGTTCTCAATTTCAGTAAGTGAAAGCAATTATTCCTCTAGCTGTCCAAGTGATAAATATAGTCGATATCATTGTCAATTCCACCTCTGTTCCACATATCCTAACAGCCCTGAGGTGATTCCAACATTACTTAGCTAAAATATTTAATATCTATTTTCTTAACTTTGCCTTAATACTACTATCTTATATTAAGTTCTTATTTAATGTAATATCCTAACTTTATAATTTTCTTTGCTTAAAATGTCAGTCTTTGTATAATGGGCTACAGAATTCATTTTTTAAAAAGTCAAATATGTTTATAAGTTTCCTTTTTGGAAGCAGAGTGGACAAGGTACTTTCAAATTTGATCATTTGCTTATCAATGCAATTCTATATATAGAGGTAAAGAGTTACACATGAATATATAATCTACTGCTTTCTATTGTTTATAATAAGTGTTATCATTTATAGAGGAATTATCAGGTGCTATGCACTATGCAAAATACTAGGTATACTATGCAAAATACTAGGTATTCACTTAAACCTTCCAACATTTCAGTCATCCTGGTCTGGTTTCTCCACTTTTATAAATGAGGAAATGCTGCCGATGAGGTTATTTGCTTAAAATAATAAGGCTGATAATTGAAAGATGTTGTATTTTAATGCAGTGCTTTCTGAACTCAAAATTGATTTAACTGGCAGTATGCATGGGACTTTAGACCTGGAGCTCTGCAATAAGAATACATAATTTTGGTCCCCCATTTAAAAATTTACTAATAGTTATGATTAAAGTCATTATATTGAACCTCAGAAATGCCTGTGAGTTAGTTACTATTATTAGATGTAGTTATTTAGTTATTATTATTAGAAATTAGACTTTAAGGAGATCAGAGACATGAAAGAGTTATTTGCTTTCTAAAGCCTCTATCTTGATCACTTTTCTCCTCTGACCCTCAATTGCCTTTCTTCGGTAAACTTGAATGAAAAATGGTGCTGATCCTCATTTTGTATACAGGGCAGGTTTTGCCTGAAAAAGGACTGCAGTACTTCCTCATTAGGATTCAAGACCACATTCACTTGCAGCCTTACAGTGAGAACTCGTCTTTTGGAGCAATCACTTTGCAAGACAACTTGGAAGGCACAAGTCCAGATATAGTCACTTATTCTAGTAGTTATGGGGGAGGGGGTTGTTTAGTATTTGTTTGTTTTGGGGGAAAGTTAAGTGACAAATTAAAATTCCTTTTTGAGTTTGGAGAAAGGTATAAATCATCAATATTAAATCAGTGTGCATGGGTGATAGTGATTTAATGGGAAATATAGGGGTGTGCTGTTGTGCACTTCTGTCCATAGTAGAGCACTTCTGTCCATAGTCCCTGAGTGAATCATCCAGCATCATGACTGCCTACACACACACACACACACACACACAGAGAGAGAGAGAGAGAGAGAGAGAGAGAGAGAGAGAGAGAGAGAGAGAGAGAGAGAGAGAGAGAGAGAGAGAACAGCAGCACCTGTGTCTCTTCTGTCACTACTAGCAGCCTTGGACTACAGTGTGCCATTTGGCTTGCTTTCTATTGAGAAAGCAGTACTGTTGAATGACCCAGGCATTTGCTTTTTATCAGGATGCATGTGCCTTTTCAGAATTTTGTTCCAGTGCTTCTGGTTGCACTTATCAAATAAATTAAGCATACTTTCTCTGTCTTTCTTTCTCTTACATAAAAAACAAAATATTCCCCTTTTCCTAACAGTTTTCACTATAAACTACCTCTCTGGTTATAATTCATTTTTTAGGTAGCATTAGGCAAACCCTAATCTCTTTCTCCCTCTCTAAGTTCCTAGAGAGTAGTTTCAGCAGTTAATTCAGAAACATTTCTTGCTCTCTTCTAGTATGCTAGACAATGCACATAGTAGGAAGCATTCAGTATAACATTAGATACACATGGTGTTCTGAAGGAGCTTATACTTTAGGAAAACATGTTGCCATCTTTTAGCTAGTTTAACATTATGGGATCCGAGAAGTTGGTAATCTTGAAACCATTTACAGATAGGTGTGTCAATAAGAACAAATAATCAAAGAATATATGAGCTATAGAGATAAACATCTATTTATTTATAGATTCTGATCTATCTATGTATATATTGATATAGATCTCTCCAGTGGAGTATTACTGAGGTATAAAAATAGATATCTTGTTCTTTGTGACTACATGAATGAATCTTCAGATGGTTATGCTAAATGAGGCAAGTCAAAAAGAAAAAGACAATTATTAAATGGTTTCACTCATATGTGGAATATAAAGAAACAAATCAAACTAACAAAAAACAGCTCATACTACTGTTACAGGGTAGGAAGAGGAGCACCCCAGAACCCCCAAACCTGCCTTTTTTGAATGGGTTTTGCCATTCGCCGCATTAAGACAAACACATAAAACCTTTAATAGAAAGGAACTTTAATACAACTAGGGTACAATAAAGAAAGAACAAAGCATATAGTTACTAAGTTAAGCATTTAAAGTTACCCATCTCCTTGAGGGTAAAAGTTTAGCTAAATAGGATTGGCCCAAAGCAAGGCCCAAAAACCTGCAGCACATTTAAAGGACCTTTTAGTAGAGACCCATAAAAAAGGGTTAGAAAGAGTCAGACAAATCTGGGAGGAAAAGAGCAAAATTAAAATTAAGATGATAACTGCTATTGTGAACCTTCCCACAGGTCTCTCACCCACATTTGTTCCAACCAGTTTAAGACTAAAAAGCAAGCACAGTTTCTTCACATGTCCCTCTGCTTTACGTGCTTCCTTTAGGTTTTCTTGCTGTTCTCCATCTTCCTTTTTCTTTTTTCTTTTCTCTCTGCAGAAATCTCCTTTTTTTTCTCAGCTTCACCCACTTAGGGCGGAACCAGGATTTTTGGAACTTCCCCTTTTCCTGGGACCACCCTGTTACACTACGGCACAAGAAGGTGGTTATTGGAGGGAAAGGGGTAGCAATGGAAGAAATGGTAGAGAGAGTCAATTTGATAGGCTGAATAGTACTAGAAATATGCTGGTTGGTGTGTTGAAGTATATACATTTATCAAGATGTGAAATTATACTGCTGATGCTTACATAGTATCATAAACCAATGGCAAATCAAAAGTTTCAGAAAAAATATTTAGGAACAGAGTATCATCTTGGCCAGTAGACAGGAGAGCCAAATAAGTAATCACAAGATGGCACCAAAGGAGGTTCCTTGCTTAAGTCCCAAGAGAATAGTTTAACACTACACCTGGAAAGACCTGTGACTTGGAACAAAGCTAGGAAATCCTTCAGACACTGAAAATCTAACAGACCGTGACTGAGAAGGCAGAGAGCAGTCACCCTTTGTGGAATATGAGATGCGTAAAGAGAAATGCCTGGAGGCTATCTTCTGGAGCAAGACAACAGAGGAAAAGGATGCCAACTCAGCAAACCACCCTGGGGTGGGCCGAGCTAAACAGTGTGGAGGAAACACCATGAATGAGGGGAAATACATGTGAAGCAGCTAGTGTGCTCCTCAAAATCTAGGTCCCAGGTAAAAAGAACAAAGAATGTACACTGGACTTCCCCCAGTCCCTGCCCCCACAACACACGCACCTTGGGGACTAGTCCTAAACTTCCGAAGTGTACTGACAGCTGGTAAACTGCAGAGTCATGGTACAGTAGCCGCAGGGTTATTGGTGGTGCCACAATAGTAGCAGGCATGCAACAAAACCATAACACCACTTGCTAGAAAAGTACAAGTAGTTCAACTTTTCTAAGTTACTACTATAGATACATTTTAAAAACTAAGGAAATCTAAATACTAAGAAAACATAGGCAAAATACTACATGGTATTTCAGACATATATTTCCAGATTTCTCCCCAGCAGCAAAGAAAATAACAGAGCATACAAACAAGTGAAATAAGTCAGAAGGAGAAAGCTAAATACAGGATGATGTCACTAATATGTAGAATATAGATTCCAAACTTGGGGTGAGATAAAGACAGGTTTAAAAACTAACCCTTGAGAAATGGGCAACTACAACCAAAAGCAAACAAACAAACAACAACAAAAAAAAAACTCAGTAAGACCAAAAGGTCAAAGATAAACTAAAGGGACTATGTGGGGGGGAGGGCAAAGATGGGGATGAGGGTAAAAGGAGCACAAGGGGCTGAGGTAATGGCGCATAGGTGAAATGGTGGTGGGAACTCCCTGGGGAATACAAATGATGTAAAATATAATTAAATAAATCTAATTTAAAAAAAAAGAAATAATAGTCTAAAAAAATTTTAAAAAACCTAACCCTTGAAAGTTACCTATAAACCTCAAGCACCAAAGGGAAGAGTGATGGGGAGGGGAATAACAAAGAGGGAAGGAAGCACAATGGACTATGGTGATGGGATGTGTGTGATTTGATGGTGGATGCACTTGGGTGGCAATATTTGATGCGGACGGGAGAATCCTAATGTTAACTCAATTTAAAAAATAATTTAAAAGAAGAATCAAATTCCTAAGAACTAACCTAATCAAGGAGGTAAAGGACTTACATAAGGAAAACGTCAAGAGTCTACTAAAGAATATAAAACAAGATAGAAAAATAGACATTCCATGCTAATGAACAGAGAGAATCAATACAGGCAAAATAGCTATTCTACCAAAAGCCTTATATAGAGTTAATGAAAGTCCCATTAAAATACAAATGATAATGAAAAGAAGGAATTTCTTTCAATAGGCAGGTTTAAGTTTAATTAAATTAACATTTCAATTTCATCCATCTATTACTTTTGTTAAATATAATTAACATGAATTGCTAGAAAACCATTTGATTAAATGTTACAAGTATGTCAAATTGTTATAAAACTTTGAAACATTTTAATCTATTTCTATATATTACTGCTGTAGAACAATGACAGTTTAGAAACTGATCTAAGTCCATGGATAATATTTAGAGTACCATGCCAAAGAAATCAGTTTGGCCGGGCTCCAAGTCCCGCCAGGTTCTTTCTGGATGTCCACAAGGAGGAGAAGAGTCAGGGAGGCCTGGGCAGGTGGGACAACATGTCTTTACTGCAGCAGCTAGAGGCAAGATATACAGGCAGCAGCAACAACAACATCCATTCAGCCTGGCCGTCCCGCGGGGAGCAGCAGCGACAACTCCACCCAGCGAATGGGGAGGCAGCAGCCCTGGCCCACCCAGGTGGTGGCAGGCCCCTTGGCCCCTCAGGTCTTCTTAGCCCCACCTGGGCAACAGCAGTAACAACAATGGCAGCTCGCCCTCCCCGTCCCCAATAATACACACCCACCCAGAGTTTCTGTTAGTCATTGTATGATTTGTAGACAAAACGTGCCCAAAGCTGAGTCTGTTTTTTACAGTTACATAACAGATGCATCAACTGCGCATGTGTACATCATAGCTACATGATGCTTATTAACAATATGCAAGTCAAAGTTACATACTATCCGTTGAACCACCTGTGCGGGAAGGCCATGGCAAAAAGAGCCTGAGAAACTTTTGTGTTTTTTACTAGTCCTATAACATCTTTAGTAAGACATATGGATTCCAGAAAGTAGAATATAAACTGTGCGAAAGTTCAGAACCTGTCACATTGGGAAGCTTCTAAGGATTCAGTGACTTAAGTATATTGGGATGTTTATTTCCAAAACGAGGGAGCAGTTGCTTCACCTTTACCACTCACCACAAGTTAAATAGACGTAATACTCGAAGGTTTTCTTTGGATTTGGGAGGTAATATATAACACATTTGCAGTGCTACTTTGACAGATGTATGGGTGATATGTGAAGCTTCTAATTTTTTTTTATTAATTTTACAGATGACTATTTCATATATATAGAACAATCGGGGCAAATAGTGCAGAGATTATCTGTGTCCTTCAAATATATTTTATTTTTTATATAAATTTATTTATTTAATTATATTTGACATCATTTGTAGTCCCTAGGGAGTTCCCACCACCATTCCACCCGTGCACCATCACCTCAGTCCCTTGTGCTCTTTCTGCCCTCATCCCTGTCTTTGCCCTCACTTTCTTCCCCATCCCTGACCATGGTCCCTTTGGTTTATCTTTGACCTTTTGGTCTTGTTGAGTTTTTTGTTTGCTTTTGGTTGTAACTGAATGGTTGCTTGTTCTTTTTTTCCCACTTTTTTGAAAATTAACTTTTTATTTAGAAGGCAACATCATAACAACCATAAAGGAATATTTAAATGGCAAATTATCCATAAACTCAATTGTAACCTGCTCTACCGCAGATGCTCCCTTCTTCTAATTTTAAAAGTGGGTTTGAGAAAAGAAGCCTTCATCATTTCCAGGTTATAGTGCAACAGGCTCCATTATGAAATAGATTTTTTATCTGCCTGCCTAAACAGACTCAGTAAAAAATTGCAAAAACTAGTAGATGATCCGGTAATAATGTTTCATGCTATTTAACCAGATGACCTGAAAATTACATCTACAAAAAAACTTGCATGCAATGTTTACAGCAACTTTATTCATAATTGTCATAAATTGGAAGCCACAAGATATCTAAATAAACCGTGGTACATCCACACAATGGAATATTATTCCATGTTAAAAAGAAATGAGCTTCCATGTCATAAAAAGGCAGGGAGGGTATAAAAATATATTACTAAATGAAAGAAGCCAATCTGCAAAAGCTATATAATACATGATTCCAACTATATCACATTCTGGAAAAGGCAAAAATATGGTGATAGTAAAAAGATCAGTTGTTTTTAAACCTTGGTGAAGGGGGGAATAAATAGGCAGAGAACAGAGAAGCCTCCTGCATGGACTATATCAATGAGACCCCATGCCTTTTGATTTCTACTGAGTTCAGATACTGAGGAATCCAGATAAGGACAGGAGATCAAGAGAAAGGTGACAAGGTGAGGTTATTGTTCTCTTAAATGCTAGCTCACTGTGCTTGGCATAGCTCAAGGTGGCCCTCTATACACAGCTCTTACCTTTATAGCTCTAGTCCATTCAGACCTAGAAATAGTAACAGCTCACTGTTACCATGAGTTACTTCTCTGTTCTGTGTGGTTCCTACTATACTCTGCCAATGCTTTTGGAAATACCTTTTTTAAATCAATCTTTTCAAATTATACTAGTTTGTGTGTGTAATCTCTTAAATGATTTGATATCTGATTGACACAAGCCCCTGGGTACTATGTTCTTGGTACAGTCTACTATTTTTGACTGAATGGATATATTCACATACGTACATATGTGGAAACACTGAGGACAATAAAATTTTATCCTTTTATTTGATTGCAATAGTCTTTTGGAATTGAAGTGCAATGTACAATGGTGGTGGATTATGGGTGCTTTAGTGGTAGGTATGCGGTAACATGTATCTGAAGAGATGCGAATCCTATAACTTTAAATCATACATAATGTTGTAAACCATTACCTCATTAAAAAGTACTATAATAAAAAATGAAGAAAGAATTTGTTAAAGGTCTGTGCAATCTAACACGGGAGCATTGTGCTTGTTGAAATCATTCATATGGAATTCTTGATTGGGACTAGAAATATATGACGACCAGGCAGAAGCAGTGACTACTTAATGGTTATAATGTACCTTCTTTTAAAGTTTCAAATTTTAGGATTGATTTTTTTTACTCTAATCTTGTTCTTATGCACTGAAAGATTATTAAAATGATTTTGAGTTGTATTAGGTCATAGATTTTATCCACTGGCTTTCATCTTGTTTATTGGTGATAGATGTAATGAAATTTTAACTAGGTTATTCACTTTCTACTGAGTTTGTTGTACTGGTGAAATCCCTTTCTTGAGTAAAGAGAGAGCAGTAAAGGAAAACATGCTTTTGTGGATTATATCTGAAGAAATCCAGATAAATGAATCCTGTAAAGGCTAAGGTAGTGAATGGAATACTTCTTAAACATAAATTAGTAAAGTAATTGAATGATGCCTGGAATGTGGGGCGGATGGAACTGAAAATGAGATATATCAATAAATAAATGATTGTTATTTGTTTTGAGGCTCTAAAGACAAAAAGAAGATTGCAACGAACTTTGTAAAAGGGAAAAAAAATCTGTATTGTGTAGGAAAAAAAAAACAGGAGAAAACCAAGCCTTAAAAATATAAAAAAATATTTTACTATATTTACTGTAGTGATAAATGGATACATAGACACATATATTCAAGTGAGTGTTAAGAATTGGGCTCTAGGGCCTCACTGCTAGTGCAATGGGTTAAGCAACACACTGTATGCAAACCACAACCACCGCAGCATGAGTTCAATCCCCACCACTGCCACCGCAGGCCAGGGAGGGAACCCACATGGCCCAGCAGAACTCTCCTGCCTCCCCAGTTGCTCCGCTCGACAGTGTATTTCAGTCGATCTGCCTGTTCTGTTCCCCACTCTGTCTCTGATGACTCTTCTCACCTCTCACATCTCTGGCCTGTACCCTGGTGCTTGTATGCATAAATGAATAAGTCTTTTAAAAAATGAGGCTCTAATATTGGGATAAAAGTGATATCTGTCCCTTTTGAAATGGAATACATGAAGTGGTTGGAAAGCTGGAGTTTTTAAAGCCTAATTTATAGCTCCATATGATAGTCTATTTTTTAAGTCTTGTGCTCTTAATCTCTTCACTATACTGCCTCCAAATTTGAGATTAGGTTTTGCATCAAAGTTTCAAAAATGAGTTTATTACAAAGCCTGCAACATGGAATAATCAAATAACATAAATCTTTCATTGCACAGCATTTAAACTTATATTTAACTATATGATAAATGCATAGGTAAAATAATTGTCAGCTAATTTTTGGGGTAAGTTCTGAGTTGGAATGGGAGAGAGGCAGTCTCATGAGTATAAATGGGCAGTTGCAATCTTCTACATATTGGAAAGGCCAAGTAATACCCCTCTAAAGAAGGAACATCCAAGTCCAAAGACGAAGTTTGCAAACATTTTTTTTTCAACAAATGCAACAAAAAATTTGCTATGAGATTTGGAAGGAGATAATACAAATTTCATTTGGTGTTAGACTTGATTACTTGTAATAGTCCTTCAAGAGTGGGGGGTCATTTTGGCCATGTTTATGAATCCTCTAGGCTGACATAATGCTCTCAAAGGATAGAGGATGCAACAGGTGGAAAAACTAATTTTTAGTGAAAACATTTTTGGAGCAATCCTTTAGAATTATTTCTGCAAAACAAATTTTTAATGAAAGCACTATAGTTAGACACCTTAACTAAAAATAAAAGGTTTCCTGTGTTGTCAGCCTTATCATCTAAGGCTCTGACATGATTCCACAGCCTAACACTACCATGGGATAGTTTGAATGGTGGGAAATACTTATTGTATAGTCTGCAGGTCTGTCACAGAGTAAGATGTAGATACAAATGCAGAGGGTCTCAAACTATCCATGTTTTTCTTCTTGTGTGAAGAATAACCTGGTTTTTATAAGGTTGTATTTTCACAAAATATTCTTTGATAGTAAGTTACTAAGATTATTTAATCAGAACTTTTTGAAAAATAAAATCAATGCAAATATTTGATGACAATATATCCATTTTAAGATATAGTCATTGTAATGGTTAATAAATTTGTTTCTAATTATATTTCATAAGTTTCCATAGACTTATGGCAATTTGAGTTCTCAATAAGATAGCAGAATGGGTGGTCATTTTGCAGTATGTGAAACAACCCCATAAAATTTATTTCAGCTCAAATTCAAGGAAAAATAATTCCTCCACATGGGCAACAAACTGGTAAAAATGACTAGTAATATGATAATTTATAATGGCAACATTATTAATTATAGTCATTTGATTTCAGCAAATAATTTCTGGGAAAATGCCTATCAAAACACCACATGGACTAGAGTCATTCATACAAACATGGATGGAGCTGGAAGGGATTATGCGCAGAGAAATACGTCAGAAGGCAAAAGAAAAATACTGGATGGTTTCCCCCCTAGGAGGAATATAAGGGAACCAAATAAGCAATCAATGAGAATAATAATAATAATAATAATGGTAATAAAAACACAACAAAAATGAAAAGACAATGACAAATCTGGAACACTTGGTGGGGAGGAGGGAGAGAGTGGGTTGAGGGCAAAAAGAACACAAGGGACTGAAGTGATGGTGCACTGGTGAAATGGTGGTGGGAAATCCATGGGGACTACAATTGATGTCAAATATATATAAATAAAGAAGAAAAAAGAAACACCACATGGAATTCTCAAATATACCATTTGAAGTAGTACCTTATTGGAGGGAATATTAACATATACATCTCCTTAAAATAGTTCTAATTTTTGCTGAGTTTCTAAACACAAAATCATACTCATGTTGTGTTAATATTACTATCCTCCATCTTAAAAATTGATCAAATTTCCCTCTTAAGAATCCTTATTTGAAAATTTTTACATTTATAAAATATCTCTCAAAACAGCCAGCTGCATAATTAGAGTTTTTTAAAGCAGTGCATGACAGACTAAGGATTTTAGCATATTTATATATGGAAGGTGCTGCTTTTCTCCCCTTGGTTCTAGCAGAAATTTGGTAGGATGCACTAGATTTTCTTTCATTTTCTTTTCTTTTTTTCATTTTACTTTCATAGAACTTTTCTGACACCTACTATAGGATGGAGAAACTTAAAAATATATTATGCTAAGTGGAGATGGCAGCTACAAAAGATCACCTATACAATTTCATTTATATGAAATGTCCAAAAACAGGGAACTCTATGAAAACAGAAAGCATATCCGTAGTTGCTTAGAACTGGGGAGGCTGGGTGTTGGCAGGAAATATAAGATAGAGAGTTTATTTTTAAGGTGATTATAAGGTTCTAACATCAATTGTGGTTCTATTTGCAAATATCTGTGAGTATAATAAAGTACATTGTATTGTATATTTTAAAAATTAAGCCTTTATGTAAATTATATCTTGCTAAAACTATTAAAAAATGAGGAAAGGAGTTTATACACAGCATCTGATACACTGAATTCATTCAAATGTCCCTTTTTCCCAGGGAGCGACCAGTATTTCAATTTAATTAAAATCATGAGGCATCTATCATATGCAAAACATTGTGTACCATCATTGAATGAAGTAAAAGTTAAAAGAGTCTCCAACCAGAAAATCTGTATGTTGCACAATGTTCATAGCAGCATTATTTACAATAGCTAAGACATGAAAGCAACCTGAATGTCTATTAATGGATGGCTATATTAAGATGGTGTGGTATATATTGCATGGAGTATTATAGAGCCATAAGAAATAATGAAATGCAGTCACTTGAAATAAAATGGAGGGAATTTGAGAGAATATGTGCAATAAAGTAGGTCAAAATGAAAAAAAAAAAAGAAATATACCAGTCAGTTTAATAATATAATACACTTTAAAAAAAATTTAGCTGACTGTTCTGAAGTTAGGAGGAAGGGAGAAAGAAAGGGACAAGGGGACACAAGGGATGATGGTGGGAAATAAAGTAATAATAAAGGAGAAAACAAATTGTAAACAAAGTAAAAATGAATATCAGCATATGTTTATGGTGGATATTAAATGGTTATTAATTTATAAATTAGCATGAGTTTTGTCCATTTTATGGAATTTATAGTTATAGTTCTTGATGGAGTACAGAATCATTAGATAGGGACTCTATTGACAACAACAACAAAAATGTTTTAAACACCTTCTACTGTTAAGAAGACTGAAAAACAATAGGGGAGATATGTTAAAAAATAACGATAATGACTGTGATGATGATGGAAGGAGAAAAAAGAAATAACTTTTTTGTTGAGCATGTAGTACATACCTGTAACCATGCCAAATGAGTTAAAAGCTGTTTTGTCTTATATTCCTAACAATTCTATTGATACTACTATTTTTCTGATTTTTATATCTGAAGAAATTGAGGCACATAAAGGTTAACTGATTTTGTTAGGGTCACAAATCAAGAAATAGCAGAGTGAGAATTTCTACCTATTGCTTAGTCAAGAGTCAATGCCCTTAATGACTAGAGTTCGTAAGTACACAGAACATATAATACAAGGGAGATTAAGAAAAGTGCCAGGGGAGAGTCAATTAAAAGCAATAGTGCCACCTGAAGAAAGAACACATCTATTTGCAGGTAGGAAATACTAGGAAAGTAAGTTCAAGTCTAAAGTACATAGGTATGCTTGACAACAATTTAGCTACAAATCTACCTTAGAGATTAAATAATTTTTTGTAAAATAAACATGGTAAAACTGAAAAGGACTGTAGAAACTCACAATGCCAAATTATAATTTTCTCATAATATATTTATAATAAAGGAAAAACACTTAAAACTAGACCCTCACGTTTTATTCATTTTCCTTAACTTCAATCTAATTCTTTATCTTCAGTCTGAGATCTTTCTTTTGGTGTTCCAATTACATTGCTAATCTAGATTGTAGAGATTATTCCTGTTTCTCATCGACTTTCTTATTGATTTCCCCAATTCTTCCCTTCCCACAAAGTTAGTTGAATATTATGGTTAAAGGTATTTTTATAAATCACAAAGCAAATTGCTAGCAACAACTTTAGTGTTTTTCACAAAGGATAACCTATTTTGTTTAAAATATGGAAGTTATATATTAAATGTTTACCTAAACTTAGTTTTTCTACATATTTATACAGCATCTTTCTTCCACCAAATATTATTTTTTATTAAGGTAAATTGGTTTATAGCACTGTATATGATTTATGGGTATGAGTTCACACCTCTTCAGGTGTATGTTACCACACCATACCCACCACTAAGATTCCCATAGTTCTTGTCTTTTTCTTGCACTGTTTCTTCTATACTTATATCTATAAAGAAGCATTCCTCTTCTTCATCAAGTATCCGTGAATGCTTTTTAAATTTCCTTTCCAATTCATTTTTAGATTATTTTGGTTACTATCAGAGGAATAATGAAGTAGTTTATTGACTAGTGAAGTTCCTGGACAGTTAGCAGTACTAATAAGAAATATGCTAGACTACCCACTTCCTCATGACAAATATTAATGCAAATAAAATAGCATTTCCTTCTACTATGGTATAAATGATCACCTCTGAGTCAGTCTGCAGACTACAGGAAGATGTAATAGAAGATATGTGAGTTATATAAATAATGAAATGTAAATTTTCTGGAGTTTTGTGTTATTAGTCAGATTAGGTTAGTTAATGCTGTGGTTTCTGGAGGTCCAGAGCATCCCAGCATGTTCTCAGGGGCACTCCTAAGGGATGAGTTGTGGAGCACGTTTGCAAAGCAAGACTCTGCTGCTCAGTGGCCAGTGCTCTTGCTTTTTATTAGCAGTAATAAACAAGCATGATTGATGATATATCAATTGCAGGAGAAGCAGGATCTAGGGGAAACAAAGGGCATTCATCATTAAGGGGAACATGACTTCAAAGGGATCAAAGGGTAATCAATTTTATGGGTAACAAGGGAGGACATGTCGGCCCAGACCGTCTTGGACTCTGACCACACAATCAGTCAAAGGCTACCTAGGCGTCTCCGGCCGCCTGTGATGTGGGTCATTCTCCCGAGGCAGTCATGCAGGAGTGCCTTATCCAATTCTTTCACACACACATAGGTGCACAGAGGGGCCTAGTGCACAAGGTGCAGAGACCCTAGGTGGTAGAGAGGCCACAGTGGTTAAAAAAAAATACCTTAAATCCAAGTTCTTAGCACATAACAGTTTATTTCTCACACTTAAAAAGTTCACTGCAACTCCATCAGCTTTCTGGTATAGATCCTTACAAACAGTGACTAAAAGATCCAGATACCATTTATCTTGCAGGTACCCCATTTGGAGCATATTCCTTGCAGATCATCATGGCAAGTAAAGAAAGAATCTTGGAACATCATGCAGGACTTTTTGCTGCTCCATTATTGAAATGACACATCACTTTCTCAAGGTCTCTCAGCAAACCCTCTTCTAGAAGTAGTCAAATGACACTGCCTACCTACAAGAGACTGAGAAGTGAATGGGAACACATAGTACCTGATAAGCTGTTAATGTATTTACCACATTCTACAAATAATAGAAGCTTGTTTTCATATTTTAATGAACAATAATTTTGAAAAACTATATGAACACAAAATATTCCTTTATTATAATAGCTTTTAATAGCATATATATTTGTGTGTGTGTGTATATATATGTATATATGCATATATGGAAACAGCTAAAGTTATGAAGCTTCAATGTAACTTAAGTTGGCATTACATTTATAATGTTCCAAGAACCTTTCCACTGCAAAAATTTGGAGAACCAATATGCTATTTATGTACTAGATGCTTTCTATCTTTATAATAATTTACTTGTGATTCAAGGACACTAACAAAATCAGCTATTTAAAAAAATAGCTATTAGTTCTCTCATGTCAAAATACTTTGTATATATGACATTACAACATGCACATTCTCTCTAAAATTGTTTTGGGGGACATCAAATTATAATTCATATTACCCTGATATATAGAAATGTAAACTAAAAATAATTTTTAACTCTTTGCAGCATTAGTGGAAAATATGAGTCAGCAACAGACATGAGGCACCAAATCTTAGTAAAATATGACACAGGAAGATCTATGATGTTATTTTTTTTCTAAATTTAACTCCTAATTTAATTCAGCATTAATGTTTAAGACAACACAGTTATAAACAGAATATTTACTAAGATTTTGGCATTTTTATGTAACAAGACACAGCATTCTAGATGTCTGCTACTCAACTTGTTTACAGTAAACCTGCTTCAATATGAAGGCATTAATTTTTTTCTAGAAAACCTTTCAATACTAAATATTTGGCAAGTGTGAAATTAAACACAGTAATGAAATAAATTTAGTAAGATTAAGAAATTACAAACTTGAAAGTTGTATCCTATACATAAATCATATAGAAAAGGATTACTGGTTATATAGATTTCTGCAAATCAAAACTTAATAGTATAAAACATGCAAAATATTTCAGAATCTTTATTAATCAAAAAATGTCAGGGTCAATTTAAAATTATTCCCCTCCAAAGGGTATCAAAGTTAATCCAAATAATGTAACATTCTAACACTAAATATTATTCAATATTGTTGTAGAGGCAAATTTAATTTTTATCTTTCTTGTTCACTTGAAACAGCATAAAACATCCCAGAATTTCACAAAGTAAAAAAGGAAAGGCTACTGAACTGGCAAAAATAGAATATTAAGGATCAAAGGCACACTATTCAGCTAGCCAAAGTGATAGCAACTTTCCCCAACAAGCCCTTTCCCCATATAAACACAAATTTATTGAGAAAAATAAAATAATCTTCAAAAATGATTTGAAACATCAAAGTGAAGACCTTACTTCAAAAACTAGTCATCTGGATTTCCTGTTCTATTTTAAAGATATATCCAAATTCATTACTGTTGATATTCAATGCATTGTTTTGGTCAATATTATTTTACTATCTAAAACATTTTAATTCCAAGCATTTTAACCACAAGTATGACAAAGGGCTTTAGCTCTCAAGGGAAACAAAATTCTATATGTAAGCTGCAGGCAACAATTATGGCCTTATCTGGCACAGTAGCATTTGACTGGCAACTCAAAGATCAGGAATGAGTCTACTAATGGGGAAACTTACACATTTTGGTTAATATTCAGAGTTGAAGTTTCCTTTAAGATCTTGCATTTTTAAATAGGAAAATCTTTTTTGTTCGTTTCTCGATGTTAGTTATCCTGACTTATGACTTGAACTTGACTTCTTTTTCTTCTTCTTACTATGCTTCTTGTGTTGTTTCTTCTTCTTTTTCTTTGCTTTTTCTGTTGCTTTTTCTCGCTCTTCACATCTTCTCTTCTTTTTTGCTTGTGCCTCCTCTTCATAGTCTGATTCTGATGAGGGCTCAGATGATAAAGGTTTTTCCTCAGGATAGGTCTTCTTTCTTTTTTTACTGAAATTTCTGATATACTTTTCTTTTTCTGTTTCATCCTTGGATTTCTTTTTCTTCTTTACAGTTTCTTTGCTCTCTACTTCAGTTTCATATGTGGAACTTTCTGATGATTTGTATGCACGGTTCTTCTTTTTCTTTCTCTTTTTCCCTTGTTTCTTTTCCTCACCCACAGACTCTAAGCTTGAAGAATCAAAGCTTGATGATGAAGATGAAGATGGACAAGATTTCTTCTTTTTCTTTTTCTTTCTTTCTTTTTTTTTGGATGAGCTCTCACTACTATTTAATAATTTTTCTCTGCTTTTGTCTAGCTCTTTCTTCCAATTCTCATTCATTTTCTCTTCAAATGCAGCTAATGCCTTTGAGCCTTTCTTTTTATTTTCTAGTTGTTTCTTTACTTCTTCCCAAGTGGGCCTTGGTCGATTCAGATAATCTTGTATTGTTGGACCTGCAGATTGAGTTGGCCCTCTCCATCTTGCCATTGCTATAGGATTCATATAGGCTACTCGATTATCTCTCTTCCCCATGGTATCAGTTGATTCCCAAAGTAGATTACCAGTTACTAAAAAGAATATGGAACGATAACCCTCCTTAAATTCTTCATCTACTGGTATACTAATTGGGCTCGATTCTGTGAGAGAAGCAGAAGAAATGGTTACAAAACAACTTTAATATAAGCTTAATCACTGTCTATCACATATAGGTATTTTTAAAACCTTAGATTGTGGGAAGACTATAAACATTTAAGGTTTTTGTGTATTTTAGACAATTGTGGTCTACCTATAACATGAAGTGTTTTATATACCTTCTATAAGGTTCTGGTATCTAAAATTTTAAATAAATATTTCCATTTATATTGTATAATGCTTTTTTTCTTATATTCTGCCTTATTTGGTATAAAGAGAGATACATTTCTATAACTAAAATGTGTACCAGGTAGACCTCCTTCAATTAAAGTATAGTAAAATCTACTCCTCTCTATGATGAAAATCTAGAAGCAATAACTAAAACTTTCTTCTTCTTCAACTCTAACCTCCAATCCATTACTCAATCCTGATGTTTAAACCTCTACTTCACTTCTCATAGAATATACTGTCATTAACTTAGTTAAGGCACCATCATCTCACACTTAGAACATTAATCTTTGTAGTATGTATTAAGTGTTTATTATGAGCAAAAGACAGTTTAACAATGGATATTTCACATTTGATCTCTGGACTAAATTTCTAATTCCATCATTATCCCATTTCATAAATTAAGAAACTGAGGCTTAGATAGTCTGAGTAACTTGCATAAAGTTAGAGCTAATAAATGGCAGAAGCAATGCAGCCTGACTCTAAAAGCCATGCACACTTAACACTATATTGCTTCCTTACTGATCTCTTAGTTGATAGCCCTATTTCTATATTTACCTTGTTACATTCCATTTTCAAAACTATAGACAGAAAGATCTTAAAACACTCCAATGTTGTTACATTTTAGTGAAAATCAAATCTAAATTCCTATACCAAACTTTTTATCTCTCTTACTTTTATCTAAACTCATCTTTGCTCAATTTTATATTTTCTAGTCTTCTTTAGTTTTCCAGAAATTGCTAAACTTCAAGCTTAACAATTATTCCTAGTTCCATCTCATCATTCAAGTCTTAAATTCAATGTTAATTGCTCAGAGAGGCAAGGATTAGGTTGAACTATATGAAATTGCCAATTTTACAGGACAAAAATGAGCAAATATCAACAAGTTCGTGTGGTTCAATTATACTAAAGTAGGTTGCCTCTGTAGATACTATTTTCACCATTCTGTATTCCATTTCTTTGTTTATTTTATTCATTGTATTTAAAAATATATAGCTATTTTATTAGTTTGATTATTTGGGTAGGGTGTGTGTTATGTATTTGTGTGTGTGTGTATGTCTCCACAACTAAATATTAGGTCAAGAAGGGTAATCACCAGGTCTAATTCACCATGGTGTTCCCAGTACCTAACATGGCATTTGTCCCCAATAAATACTTGCTTAATATTAAAGAAACAAATGTATAAATGGATGGACCTAACTCTGGGAGAGAGGGGCATTTAGAGAAGCCTCCTTGATTTTGTGATGTCTGTAGAGGACTTTGAAAGATAAATAGGAGTTCACCTAAGAAATAAAGGACATTATATTAAGAGGAAGTAGTATGTTAAAAAAAACATGGATGCAGGTATTCTTTTGAATCAGTGTATTTGTGTGCAAAAGAAAAATACCAGATGGTTCCTCCCCTAGGAGGAACATAAGGGAACCAAATAAGGATCAAGGAAAGGAATAAGAACAATAATAATAATAGTAATAATAATAATAAAGACACAAAAACCAAAAATGAAAAGACAAGGACAAATTGGGGACACTTGGTGGGGAGGAGAGAGGGGTTGGGTTGAGGGCAGATGGGAGCACAGGGGACTGACGTGATGGTGCACTGGTGATATGGTGGTGGGGAATACATGGGGATTACAATTGATGTCAAATATATATAAATTAAAAAATAAATAAAATAAAAAGAATAAATATATAGTTAAATATAAAATAAAAATTTTGTAAAAAAAAAACATGGAAATGAAAAAGCACCATGTATTTATGTTGGTGGAGCCTAATATTGAAATATATTAGATAGTGGTAAGAGGTGATATTTACACATACCAAATAGTCAAACCATTGAGGCCCTCATAGGACATTTTAAACTCTTAGATTTTGCCCTAGAGTTGTTAGCAAGCTAACAAAATCTTCTCAATAGAAGAGAAAGATGACAAAATGTAACACAGATTTTTTTTTTGTCACTCACCACCTTTACACTGACTCTTTAAATCAAACTAACACAAGTTCAACATTACAGAGGTTTCAGCGACTCTTGGTGATAATTTCCTTCATTTGATTTGCTTTGTTCTTCACCTCATTCTCCTTAATCTTCAGTTTTATCTAGCTTCTGCTAGGTTTTTCAGTCATTTTCATCTTTATCCCCACTCCAAGGATCTGTCAAATATCATTGTTTTTCTGACTTGATCATCAAAAACCTTTAAAGGACTTTGTATGCTACTTAGAGTAGTATACACTATTCTAATTTCAGTTCCCTCATATCTAGTCCTGACATCAGCTAGAAAGATAGACGAAACCAAATGCACAAAGGTTTTGATGTGATGCTAAGTTGCTTGGAATTTATTCTATGGGATTTATAGTTAAGGTTAATAGTGAGATGCTGATTACTTTAAGCAGAGTGTGATATGGTCATACTTGATGGTTTAAGAGACAATTCTTTCACAACATGAAAGATGAAGTGAAGTTTAGTAAGAACGAAGGAAATGAGAACACAAGTATTCATGCAGACAAATAAATGAAAGACTGAATTAAAATAGTCATACTGTGAAAGAAAAGAGTGGGAAATATATGAAATTTATTTAAGAGATTTACTGAAATTAATAACTAATTGGACACAAAGGGCAAGGAAGAGAAAGGAACACAGGAAAATTTTCTGACTTGAGAGACAAGTTAAAAGGCAATTCTAATGACTAGGCAATAAAGGAAATTGCAGACTTTGGGAAATGTTCTAGATTCAGTTTTGAACTCTTAAATTTGAGGTAGCTGCTAGTAAGGGAGCTAAATGAGTGTCCACATAGGAATTCGTGTGTGGTATTGCCATTCTAGAATGTGATCTGAGATTTTATAAAGATTGGCAGACTTAAGTAATGGCTTAAGTCATGAGGAAAACAAAATTACCTTGAAGGGGATTTCAAGTGAAATAAGATTTAAACACTGGATTGATTTAATAGCAACATGCAGACGATGTAAAGTCCACAAAGAACACTTCAGAAAATGAGCCAGAGTGGTAAGAACTAAACAAATTCAGAAAAAAAAATGGGGCTTCCCTGGTGGGGCAAGGGGTTGAACATTACTCTGTGGGGCTACTGCAGCCACTCTAGCCAGCCACTCTAGTGCAAGTTCCATACCCGGTCAGGGAGGAGACCCACATGGTGCAACAGACCTCTCCTGCCATGCCCACTGCTCCCCTCAGCAGTGTATTTCAGTCCATCTGCCTGTTCTGTTCCCCACTCTGTCTCTGGTGAATTCTCTCACCCCTTTGCCTCTTGCCTGTACCCCAGCTCTTACATGCATAAATAATAAAATCTTTAAAAGAAAAAAAATGTGTCACAGAAACACAAGAGGAAGAAAGAAGTTTCAAAGTGACAATAATCCTTAAAGACATGTGTTCATGAATTTCATTTAAGCATTTTTTAAATACCAAAAATTTGAGGAAAATATCTAAATATACATTAATTAACTGATTATATGAATTATGATATACTTATGCAATGGAATATTATATCCTCAACATATTGTTGAGTGAAAAGTTTACCAAATGCAAACACTGGCTATCTCTGCATACTGGGGAGGCGTTACTTCCTTTTGTATATTTTCCTATAATCCTTACATTTTCCTCAATGAGTAGGTATTATCTTTATCTTTTAAAAAATCCAGGGGAAAAAAGATGTCATGGACAGCATTATTAAATGTAGCAGGTAGTTCGAAAAACAAAGTAAGACTTGAAAATGTCCATTATATTTGGCCATGAAGAAATTAGCAGTAACCTTTTACTAATGCAATTTTATTTAAATAGTGAAGGCAAAAATAAGATGACTTTGTGATAAGGAATAAATAAGACTAACAAAGTAGCAATATAGAGCATGTGAACTCAAGAAAAGAAATAAGAGATAAAAATTACTCTAATGAGATGCAGAGTTAAAGAAATTATTCTTTTCCTTGCTTTTATCATAGAAGAATCTTGATCTTATTGAGAAGATGACTAGAAGGATAAAAAAATGAAGAGTTTTAATAAGATATGAAAGAGACTGAAAATCTAATGTGGAAAAACCACAGTGAAAGCATAAGTATTAAAGTCACAGAAAACACTTCTTGTAAGAGCAGAGACAAAGAATATAGGGTAGGAGTACAGGTTTTTGCTTTGTTTTTGGTGGGGGAGAGATGACGGGTGAAAGTTGAAGGATTTCTCACATAATAGCCTTCATTTTCACTCATTGGTAGGACCCAATACAATCTGTTAAGTTTAAGGCAGGTTTGATACAGCATAGGAGTTTTCAGATCAATAATGATAATTTGGAATAATATTAGAGGAGTATAGGAGAGGGTGGTGATATAGTCAAGTGTGATGGGAGGCCTTCAGCACTGCAGAATGTGTATGTTCTTTTCCTTAAAACCAAGCAGACTAAGAAAAAAAATACAGTAACACGGTCTCTTGCGCAACTATTCTTTTTTCAAATGTTCATTGAATATTTTTTTTAAAGATTTATTTATTTATGCATACAAGCACTGGGGTACAGTCAGAGGTGTGGGGGATGGTGAGAGGATTCACCACAGAAAGCAGGGAGCAGAACAGGCAGATCAACATAAGTACACTGCTGAGGGGAGCAGCAGGCACAGCAGGAAAGGTCTGCAACACCATGTGGGCCCCCCCGCCCCCCGGCCGGCAGCAGGGATTGAACTCGTGCTGCAGTGGCTGTGGTTTGCTTCATAGTGCGTTGCTTAACCCACTGCGCCACCAGGGAGGCCCACGTTCATTGAATATTTTATTAGCTCTAAATATTAATTGGGTCAGTAGCTCTTAACTGAGTCAACAGAACTCAGAATATTATTTTTACTGCCTACTACAGAAGAGAAACTTAATTCTTTGCTAGTTCTATTTATTTGTATTAAATAATGCTGTTTGTATAAATATTAGTAATTGTAATAGTCCTGTTGGTATTCTGGATGGCCTAATAGGTATTTGTTCATTCATTTTTACAATAATTACCCTATAAACATCTGTTATGTACAAGACACTGTTTATATGCATGTCATGAATATTGTGGCCTAGTAAAGATAGATGGTCATTACACAAATATCAAACAAATGAGTATTTAATTATTATCATGATTAAAATGATAAAAGGACAGGACGTTATGAAAGATATAATGAAGGATCTAATTCAGAATGGAAGGTAAATTCTAACACTTTAACATATACTCTGAGACCTGATAAAAAATAAGAGCATGCCAGATGAAGTAGTTAAAACAGGATGGAAGTTATAAAAAGAGCCAAATTTAACTTAATGTTCCAAGCAGAAGGAATATCAGATGATAAGGCCCTGAGGTGAAAAAGAAAAGCCAGCAACAATTCAAAATATTCACATTATTACGCTTTTCCATATCAATCATTACATCAATTTCTCTATTTGGAAAGTGATTATACCTATAGCATTGATGACTAATCATACTCAGGTAAAAGTCAATACAAATTTAAGTTACTTAAACAACATATGTCAATGTTTCACAATATTTTTAGTTTAAATATTACTAAGGGTAGGCATTTCAGAGCCCTCTCAACTTTACAAGTCATTTCATTGAATTTTCATAAATATGTCTAACTGTAGAAGATCCCTTTCAAGTTGTGGTGGTCACTAGGATACTCAATCTACAAAAGGTCTGGACATTGAGAGAAGACCTCTTATAAAAAGAAACTATGCTCTTTGTTCACATTAGATGGTATAAGTTTAAGTACCATACTACTGAATAAATGCCTCGTATAAAGCTACCAAAAGGATGAGATATCAGTGATTCTTCTAAATTATAAAATACGTCTTCACGTATATACTATAATCTCTTTAATTATCACGTTTTGTCAATTCACACTGAGCGATAATATAGAGTACAGCCACAGCACAATCACAGGTCAAATAAGAGACAATAATATTTTAAGAAAAATTTAATGATACTTCTCAATTTTCTGAAAATACCTATCTGTGCCAAGTGTAAATAATATGATTCCCTTTCCTCTAAATAAAACTCAAACATGAACATTTTCTATTATAGTTGTTAACAGGGCTCTCTTGAGGGAAGAAATATTGCTGTTTTCTTGACTGGGATCAAAATGATAGAAAGCTGTTCTGTGTTGAATCCATTCTCTTCCTGTGAATTCCCTCTAGCATAGTTATGTCATGGAGCATTTGTCACTCTTGAGAAAATATGTAGAATATGAAATACTGCCTCCTCATTCCTTCTCTAGAGAACTGTCAAATGACAAAGGATCAGTCTCTACCATCTTAAGAGTGATAGCAGAAAGCTTACAACTGCAATATAATATTGCAAATGTAAGTCGTAAAATGGAAAAGAATGGTAAGATAAAAATTTTAAGTAAAAATTTTAGCTAAGTGCCCATTTTAAAGAAATGAATACTTCACCCTCATATTTATCTTAATACAAAATATATTTTTGAAATTAGTATTCAGTAAAACAAAACATTTCTATTGTTTAATCTTTGAGCTAATTCAGTAAAATGTTTTTTTTAAATTTAGTATCAGAACAATTTTAGATTTATAGTTTTATATCTACAGTTTCAGATTTACAAAAAAGTTCCACATCCTCTCCACCCCATTTCCTTTATTGTTAATATTTTACATTACTGTGTAACATTTGCCACAACTAATGAGTCAATATCGACACAAGGATATTAACTAAAGCCCATTCTTTATTCAAATTTCCTTAGCTTTTACAGTGATTGGAGCTATGTTTCCAGAAGCCAAGGAATATAAGGACTGCAAGCAACCACTGGAAGTTCAGAAGAAGCAAGGAAGAATGTTCTCCTAGAGGCCTTTATTAAGAGCATGACCCTGACAACACATTGATTTCAGACTTATAGACTAATGAACCATGAGATAATATGCTTTTTGAAAACATATTTTCAAGATAACATTTAATTAAACACTTCGATAGTGAAAAAAAAATTCCTTAGCTACTGTCCTTTTTCTGTCCCAGGAATTCAGCCAGGATACCATCTTACATATAGTCATTGAGTCTCCTAGGATCCTCTAGACTGGGGCAGTTTCTCAGAATTTCCTTAGTTTTCATGGCTTTAGTATGAGAAGTACTGATCAGGTGTTTATTTTGTAGAATGCTCTTCAATTTTGCTTTGGCTGATGTTTTTCTCATGGATAGACTTAGGTTGTAAGTTCTTGGGCATGTCATTGTCATCACATATCATGGGAATCTATTAAGGCAAGTTATTAGTGATGTTAATCTTGATCACTTGACTAAGGTAGTGTTTGTCAGCTTTCTCTACTGCAAGTACTCCCCATCCTTTCTCATAACATACTCTTTACAAGGAAGCCACTATTTATATTATACAATTTAGCAATGAGGACTTGTGACCCACCTCCTTGATGGGGTAATATCTACATAAATTATTTGGAATGAATGTGTACTGAAGAATTGACCATTCATCCCCTATTATTTTTTCTGCCATTTGTTTGTATCAGTATGGACTCACTAGTATTGATTTTGTACTTCGGTAGTATTCCCATACCACTTTATTTTGTTACTGAAATTTTTCTAGTGCTGGCCATTGTAGGTATCTTTGGTTGGCTCCTGTGTCCCTTTGACATATCCCCATCATTTTGTTTATTAAACACTTTCTTACTTTCTGTCTCTACAAGATACAACAGACAATTTTGTATAGTTTGTGCACTAGTCCAAAAATCATTAATTTCTTCAGAAAGGCCTGATACTAGAAACCAAAATCTAGATGTTGGGTGTGTTCTTATTATCGGGGTTATCGCTGTTTCTAGGATCATTCAGCAGACAAAGCTAGCAAATATAACTCTGACCTACAGATCTAGATTATTTAGAAATGGTATTTAGAACACTTTGTTATAATGTGACTCCAGCGTGACACGACCTACTCATCAACAATGTCCATGTTATGGTTATTTCTCAGGTAGTAGGAATGAATGCATCTCCCCTGCATTTCTGAAAGTGCTTAAAAAGTTTAGAAGTATAATGTAAAGAAAAGAGCAAAGGTCCTCAGAGACCCCTTTAGTACTCTGACTTAGTGAGGAAGCCATGAACAAATAAAAGTGTTGTTTATCATGCCAGTGTTAATGTTTTCATATTCTAGGAAACCATTATATACATGAGTACTAAATTCAACAAAGCATTTGCCAAGAGATACTATTTTTTGTCAGTGTATTTGGGTAAGTTTTAGGTAATCACTGAAACTTTCTTTAGTCTTCTTTAGTTTTGCCCTAGATGTGTTTTTATATGTGATAAAATATGACCATACATAATGTAAATAAAATATATTAGAGCCCTGAAATTCCAGTTCCTCTATTCAATGGGTCATCTTATGTGAACCAAAACTAATTAAACATTAATTTATTTCCATCTGTGTGATATTACTCCTGTGGAAATATACACACCAAATAAGGTTTGCTACACATCTTCTCCCCCTTATCCCAATTTCTATTTAACAAATATCCAATATTATGAACTTAGAAGATGTCACAAATTCTCCAATGTCAATATTTTTCAGTATTGAACACCTAAAATCCATTTCATTTACATTTGATCAGGATGCAAATGAATTATTATTCATATGTAAGATTTTCCAAGTGGGATAAAATTGTACTTTCCATTTACTCCTTATATTTTATCTATATTTAATTAAAAAATTATATAGAGGATCATGAGACTCTTATTTAATTAAAAATTATATAGAGGATCATGAGACTCTTGAGGTAATATACTGCATATCCAACTGATCTATAGTTCAAAATTTGTCAACTTTTCCCTAGGATGGAGTTGTGTGAGGATACAATTGTCATCTCTTCTAGCAACTTATAAAAGATGTAAAAGCACAGGAAGTAAAATACCAGGGAAAGTCTTTATTATTTTCCCAGAGAACAAATTCTGAAAACATCGATTTGTGTATGGCTTTAAGCCTTACTTGCTTTTAAGTGCACCAGAGCCTCAATCACTACCTTTTCTATCTTCTACTCTCTCTTAATATTTTTTATATGTTCTGAAAACAAAACAGAATTTGATGTAATATGTCTATGATACACTGGCTATGAAATAACTAAAAGGTCCACAGGAATTTACTGAAGCTGGGAAAATTTATTAGTCATATTTCTTGCAACATTAGAGATAACTAAATATGCATATTTCCTAAAAATTCAGGTGACTATGTCTACTTACTAAAATGGTCAGAGTATATAGACTTATTTGTTAAAATAACTAAATGAATAGATTTTATTGGAAAAAATAGTATGTGCAGAAGTATCACAACTGTGAAAATTCATACTGTTATTATATTGGAAGTACCCAGGCCAGGAAGAGATATTCAATGGGAGAAAAAAATAGTTTTCAATTCCATCAAGGGCACTGAGGGAGAGTTGATTGGATGAAGGTAGAATACATGTTTTAAGGTAGATCAAAGTACTTCACTGATTCAGAAAATCAACATTAGGGTTCATTATTATTAGAACTGAAGGCCCAGCTCCCCCATTTACTGGCTGAATGCTCACAGACAAGTTATATAACCTTTCTCTGTCTCAGTTCTCATATCTGAAAATTTAGTTGATATGTAATCATGCTATTTTACTATATCTATCCTTACCTCAAGGTTCAAATGAAAAACTCCTTGGCCATGGTTCGAAAACTGTAAAAGTCTATATAAGTGTGATAATCCTATGACTATTACCATCAATCATGTAATGTTGATTACAACTATTTACTATTTACTATAAATACTGTTCTTAGTGACTTACGCAGATTATTTTACTTAATTCTCATAACTCCACAAAGTAGGTACTATTATTTTGTCCACTTGACAAGGAAATTCAATTTCTGAAGATTAACTAATCTGTTCATGATCTCACAGTTCATAGATGCTAGAGTCAGGATTGGACCCTTAGAAGTTTGATTTAAAGCCTCCACTATTAATTAAAGAATGCTATAGAATGAGATGATGTAGCTATAAATTCTAGTTAGGACTATAATAAAAATGTGATGGTTACTTATAACTTTACATCTCAAGTTCAGAAGGTCTATGATCCCCTGAAAGGGCAGAAAAAAGGCTAATATTAATGGAATTTAAATTAGTTGATAATATCCGTTTCTATAAATTGGAACAAATTGAAGTTCTATTAAATGATCAGATCTATCTAAAATTTACAGATACATGAACTATAAATTATCTTAGGGTGGGACTGGAGATGGGGGTTTAGCTTAAACCAGTCAACCTATTTTACTCTATTACTTTGTAACTGGAAATAACTAACCTTTATCACAACAAGGATAACTGAAAAATTGAAACTTACAGAAACTCAATATTATTATTTAAGTTATGAGTTTCAATTTCTTTCCTTACCCAACCTGATTACAAGAGCAGTTAAAATAAGCTTCCTTCTATTTTCACACCAACAAGTATGGAAATGTTTAAGGAAAAGTACTAATTATTATCAACAAAAAGGAAATGGAAACTATCCAAGTTGGTCTGGAATATTTATAGACTTTACTAGGAGTTAATTCTTTCTATATTTCAGATTAATTACTACTTACCTCTATTCTGTCACATGCCTGTATAAATTTCTGCTTCCATTGGATGGAAGATCCCTATGAATTTGTGAGCCATCAAATTTGTTAACCCACATCTAAAAACATGCTTTACAGAGCTAGCTTATCAGTAATTTTTACCTACTAATTTTATCATTACCAGTAGCAGTTGTCATACAATATTCAGGAATATATGAAAGTTTAACACTGGATGGGACATCAACAATTTTCATCTAACCCCTCCCCTTAATCTTTTCCATTCTTCACTGAAATAATCAGGCTATATAACTGCCTGTATCAAGGAATCTGAAAATTCCAGGGCATTTGTTTTATTTGCTCCAAACTCAGTAACTCTAGAAAACATTTTTCTCTATGGAAGAAGTCAATTATAACCTGAAATTCATCAATATCCCTGAATATGAGTATACAGGTCACTTAATTTTTAAATCTTCTGATAAGCAGATCTGTCACAACATTGTAATCTATTGGTTTTAACCTATTCTAAAGTGTTAGAATATGAAATTCTTCATTATGGAAATAAATTTGAAAACCTGAAAATAAGCAAAGGCCTGAAATATTACTGGCATGCTCAAATTGAAGGAAACTTAACTTTTTGTCAGTCTGAATTACTGGCTTAGAAAAAAAATTTGTAGCTGTATAATTTTATTTTGAGTACCATACAATCTAAAATGGAAAAAAAAATCTTACCCTGCAGTTGAATATGAATGACAAAAATATATAATCTGAACATATGTGATTCACTTATTTAGTAAGCAAACATTTATTGAGAGCTTGTAATGAACCAGGTATTAGTGTTAAATAAAACAGATAAAGTTGTTGACTTTGGGGGTTTAAAGAAGGGAAATAATGAATTTGGATTTTATTTCAAATATATCAGAATGGATACTGATGTTATAATAGAAAATTAAAGACTTAAATAGAAAATACTGGGTTGGGGAAGAAAGATGAAACATTTAAACAACATCATGAGGAAACATGCAGACAAGTCAAGAAAGTTTCTTAAAAAGCAAAAACTGGTGCCACTTATATATGGAATACAGAGAAACAAAAATAAGTGTCATTTAAAACAAAACATAGGAATCTGGACCTAGAATTGAGATTAATAGAAGGAAAGTTGGAGGAAGAGCAAAATGTGTCTGTGTGCAGTTGGGGGGGTGCTCAGCTGTACAATGGACTATGATAGACATCTATGGTAGCTTTGGGGGTGGTGGTGGTGTGCTAACAATACTTGAAGCGTGTGATCCTATATCTCTAAATCATACACAGTGTTGTAAATCAATGTTACCATAATAAAAATAAATAATAAAAACTTATTTTTCCTAAAAGTTATATGGGGGAATGTAAAGATTGTTTTAGAGAAAAAGATTTAAAGAGACAAACACCATAAATAAACCTTGATTTTATACTGGTTCAATAAAAAGCAGGTGAATGAGGTTTCTTTCTGGAGTGATGAAAATGTTCTAAAATTATATTGTGGAAATAGTTGCACATTTTTTATAAATTTCAGTAAATCACTGAATTTTACACAATGTGAATAATTTTCATGCTATGAAGATGATTTCCCAATAATACTGCTAAAAAAGATTTTCAGGGGATATCTACTATTGATGCTTTTTAGATGGTATCAGAGAATTAATTACCAAAATAATATAATATTAAGAGTGTGAAAGAGAACACCCTTATTTTAAGAAATATATGCTGAAACATTTGTATAGAAGCATTATGAGATCTTACTTTCAAACTATGCAATGAAACAGAAGCAAATACAACAAAATGGCGAAAGCTACTAAAACTAGGCCCTTGGGTATATAGGTGTTAATGACAAAAAGTTTTTAAAATTTCTACATGTTTGAAAATTTCATAAGAAGTGGCAAACTTTATTAATCTTTAAGAGAAGGCAAAAAGAATCCAATGGAGTCATTAGGAAAGGAGTGACATGATATATTGTTCTCTTCTATCTTTATAAATAAACTGAAGGTGTTTATTATATGATCTAATCAGTTAGAAGAGATCTCCCAATTGCCAAAATCTGAATAAATTTAATGAATCAGAAAATAACAGATTATGTAGCAACAAAATACACTTGGCCTAATGTTCTATCTACAGAGTATAAATAATGGCTCTGCTTTTTATTCTTCATTCCACTTCCTACCTATTCGATCTATTATCTTTCAATTTTAGGTGGCTCCCTCTTATTGTGGCCAACATATAATTACAACATATAATGCTGTGTGCATAAGTACCAAAGATCTTAACTAAGTCTGTGTGCTCACAATAAGATCTAAATTAATCTGGGCAACTAATCTCTTCATCCTTACCTTCTGCCACACTCATCCACCTCCCACTATGCACTTCACATTTAACAGCCTTCTTTCAGTATCTTTGATATATCATATTCCTTCTACCCAGGACTTTTGCATGTTCCATTTCCTTCCATAAGAGCAATTTGATATGACTTATTTATTTTAGCCTTCATTTAAAAACATTTTTATTGTATTATGTTGATTTCCATGTTTGTTTGCATTATAGGAGTGTAGGATTCCCCCTTTCAGGCATTGTTGCCACAGTGCACCCACCACCAAAGAACCCTTAGTCTACTACCATAGACCCTTGTTTTCCTCCCTCTCTCTGGTCTTGCCCTTCCCTTTTTCCCTCCCCCTCCTCCTCTGGTTGCCCCCCACCACCACAGTCAGTTTCAAGGGTTGTTAATTCATCATTTTAATTTTATCTGACCCTTTGTTTTGTTTTTCTATATTCTACATATAAGGAAACTTTTTTAATGTCTTTGGAAAAGGTAGATCTGAAAATTACATAATGATAGAACCTTTTATTTTTCCCTTTAATACTTATTATTGTAATGCTAATTATCTAACTATGTATGTGATCATTTGTTTAATACCATTTTCTCCATTAAATTATAGTTTCAATTAGGAAAGCATCTGTGTATTATGCTCATGACCAAACCTCTTCAAACAATAGCATATAAATATGTTATCATTTCTCCCATTTGAACCAATAAAAATCACAGTTCTCAACTCAATTTTCTCTATTATATAGTGTTCCATAACTCTGTTTCCCCCTTCTCTATAGCAAAATTCCTGGAAAGAGCTATTTATAGTTTTAAACTCCTTTCCTCTCATTCACTCTTGAATACACACCAATGGGACTTTTACCTCAACCATTCCAATGGGGACTTTTGTTGTTCAGATCGTTAATGACCTTTATGCTGCTAAATCTAATAATCAATTCCCATTCTTTATCTTAACTTCATCAATAAGTATCAAATGACAGAGTGAATTACTCTTTCATCCTTGAAACACTTACCTCCACTGGCTTCCAACATTACACATACTCTTGGTTTCCACTCACCTTTTCAAGTGCTTCTCTCTAGTTTTTCTTTTTAGGTTCTTCCACTTTGACCAAAAATAAATGAGAAGTAAGACACTATTTGTTAAAGTACTTGCACTAAGTTGACAGTAAGTATTGGGTTTTAGAGCTCACACTTAAAGGAACAAAAATAGGAACCAAATTTAAAGAGTTAAGCTGATCAGAATAAAATGTTCTTTTATTCAGGCCAAATAACTATCCTCAATAGGTCATATATGATTAACACTTTCTCATCATTATAGTTATTTTCATTATAAGTACTTGCTCAATAGTAAATAACTATCTACTCTAAGTAAGTACAGATTACTCCCTGCTTTCACACTTTTCCAACCTATAATTGGTCACCTTACATATTTGTTTCTCATTGCCTACTGAAAATCCTCTTTCCTCAATGTAATCCCTGTTATAAAACCCAATTTATTTTTTTAAGATTTATTTACTTATGCATACAAGAGCTGTGGTACAGGCCAGAGTCCAGGGAGGTGAGAGGATTCACCAGACAGAGGACTCACCAGAACAGGCAGACTGAAACACACTGCTGAAGGCAGCAGTGGGTGAGGCAGAAAAGGTCTGCCACACATGTGGGTCTCCTCCCTGGTTGGCAGCAGGGATGGAACTCATGCTGCAGTAACTGCAGTTTGCTTCATAGTGCGTTGCTTAACCCACTGCGCCACCAGGGAGGCCCTAAAACCCAATTTCTTAAAAAAAAAATCTTCCCTAACACCTAGACTCCCATTTTATATTCCTACAGTTTCTTCAAATTTACAAAGTAAATCAAGTAAAGAGAATACTGGGTAAACTGTATGAAATAATTTAACAAATCAAACAATCTAAGGAACAAGTGACTTTTCAACTTAGTTTACTTAACTTTGATAATTAACATGTACTGACCAACACAGATATTCTTGATAGCAATAGCAGATATTACTCTAAGATAATAATTCAAAGTGTGGTCCCAAAGGGGGTCTCCATGATCCTTTCTGTGATTCTGTAAGGTTCTCATTTTTCCACGTAGGCTACTTTGTGTCTTTCTTCAAATACTTCAACCAAAATATCACAAAAGTTTAAATGTAGAAGTAGCTATGAAAAATACTAAATTGGCTGTCAAATAATTTATTGTAAAAATGTAAAATAATACATCAAGGTTTGCTATTGATAGTTTGGAATACATAGTTACTTTTCACAGATATTACTTTTCATCAGATATTACCTACCACATAAACAAATGCCCTCTGGAGTCCTCAATAATTTATAATAGTGTAAAGGAATCCTGAAATCAAAAAGCTGGTGAACCATTCCTCTAGAGAACGTTTTATTAAATTGGGTTCACTGAACATCTGCATCAAAGTCATCTGTATTCTTTTAAAAAATATAGATTTCTAGGCATCACATAATACCTACTGAATCATAACTTCTTGGGTAATGAATGTATGGTTTTTACATATACCTCAGGTGATTCTTATAAACAATAATGTTGGAAAATCTAATAAACAATCATATGGACTTTGGAGTTTGATGAACTCAAACCTACTTTTGCCAAATTCCTGGTTGTAGTTCTAGCCTATATCACTCTAGCCCAATTCATGGCTCTCACTTTCCACTTTTCCCTGTCTTATTTTCTGAATCCTCTTCCAACTGTATATCCTGAGTTAGCTACTCATTTTTAGAGGTAGATCAAACATTTTTATAAAGAGCAACTTAGGGGCAGAAATCTTCTTTTTAAAAAAAAAAACTAGGAAGTTAAGTTGTGCTCCCTGTGACCTGAATATCTAATTCTGACCAATCGGATTACCTGAAACTGGTTATGATGCTATAAATTTAGACAATTAACAAAAAAAAATGAATTTTGCTCAGCAAATGAATCCTTCAAGAATAAACATCATATTTATTATGGGAGAGTTCTCTGTAGAATAATGCTGATCATCCATTATTCTTCAATGTCAAGAATCTATAGGTACTTAAAATAATTTAGATTCATTTGCAACATCCCAGACCAACTACATCAGAATCTTTGTGAGACCTGGAACTTTTTAATTTAAATAAATCAGGTTGGTTTAGTATAAAGTCTGAAAACCATTGCCATAAACTTCAACAAGAATAATAGAGAATAGGCAAAATAAGGCAGATCAAATTAAGTGTTTTGAGGCAGTAAACACTAAGAGCATCTACTGACTAATCTTTTAATGATCTATCTGTATGACTCACTAGTTCTTTTACTGATTGCAAATGAGTGGATGTCTCCTACATACCTTTCCCTAGAGATAGAATATTTGCTTTTTCCATGTAGATACTACCTACTATTCTGTCAGTGTGTCAACAGAACCAGGATTAGGGAGATTAATTCAAACGAACTAAAGTCACAATATATCAAAACCAATCTAAAAGTTTATAATGGGGGCCTCCCTGGTGGCGCAGTGGGTTAAGCAACGCACTATGAAGCAGACCGCAGTCACTGCAGCACGAGTTCCATCCCTGCTGCCAGCCAAGGAAGTGATCCACATGGCGCGGCAGACCTCTCCTGCCATGCCCGCTGCTGCCCTTGGCAGTGTATTTCTGTTGATCTGCCTATTCTGTTCCCTACTGTCTCTGGTGAATCCTCTCACCACCCCCACTGCTGGCCTGTACCCCAGTTCTTGTATGCATAAATAAATCTAAAAAAATTTAAAAATAAAAGATTATAATGGGAAATGTAAACACAGTAATGTTCAGATTGTTGACCACTATATTGTGAATCTATTAGATAACACACATATAAAACTAAATTATAGTCAGAAATTTCCATGGTGAATCTGGAATTATTAAAGAGTCAGTATATGGTCTTAATGTTTACTACCTCAAGATTTAATTTGATCTATCTACCTTTCTCCAACACTGGTTTGGAGATTCAAGTATTCCAATTTGCTAATTATGACACTATCTTTCTTAGACATTGCTAGAAACTCACATCTGGTTCTCTGATTTTTCCTAATGTAGTAATTTTATTTCTGATAATTCAGTCTTTTATTTTTGTTAAGATTTATTTTATTTATTTATGCATATAAGAAGGGGGATAGGCCAGAGGTGCAAGGGGCAGAGGATTCACCAGAGACAAAGTGGGGAGCAGAACAGGCAGAACTACTGAAATACACTTCTGAGAGGAACAGCAGGTGAGACAGGAGAGGTCTGCTGTGCCATGTGGGTTAGCTACCTGGCCAGGGATGGAACTCATGCTGCAGTGGCTGGTTATAACTTGATAGGCTGACACTTAACCCTTGCACCACTAGGGAGACCCAATTCAGTCTTTTCTTAACTGATCAGATTTTACCTTTTCAGCCTATGATCACATTCTATTTATGTCTCTCTGAAACTTAATCAGAACTTTGAAATTTTCTAAATTGAGTTATCCACTCAGAAGTAATTTGGGATTGATTTTGCAGTTGCTTATCTTATCTGTGGCCTTTAATTTTCCTCAGTTTCAACTTGAATTTCTGACCTTAGTTGTACTGATTTTACAACAAACTTGGGATTTTGAAAATTTCGTAATAGAATTGTAAAGAGTTCTTAAGAATGTTCAGTACATGATGTCTATACCATATCCCAATGGTGAAAGTGTCATAGCCCAAGTTTTATAGTCTAAGCATTATATTGTGGTAATACATATGAACACTTTCAAATCATTTTTCTGTGTTAGAAGACATTTCACAAAGACAGAAAATAAACATATGAAAAGATGCTCAACATAATGTTATCAGGGAAACACAAATTAAAATAAGATACCTTTACCAACCTACTACAATAGCAAAATCCAGAATGCTGGTATTACCAAATGGTAGTAAAGATGTGGAACAACAGAAATTCTCATAAATTGCTGGCAAGAACGAAAAATGGTATGACTACTTTGGAAGATATTTTTATGGTTTCTTAGAAAATTAAATATATTCTTACAATAATTACCCATAAATCATGCTCCTTGGTATTTATCCAAAGTAGTTGAAAACTTAGTCCACAAAAAAACTGCACATGGATGTTTACAACATGTCTAGTCACAATTGCCAACATGCAGAAGCAACTGAATGTTCTTCAATATGTAAACGTATAAATAAATGGGTACATCTGGACAACAGAATACTATTCAGCACTAAAAAAAGAAATGAGCTACCATGTCATGGAAAGATATGGAGGAAACTTACATGCATATTAATAAGAGAAATAAGTCAATTTGAAGGGGCTACATATTATATTATTCTAACTATATAACATCCTGTAATAGTTAAAATTATTTATAGAGGCAACAAAAAGATCAATGGTTGGAGGGAGGGAATGAATTGGCAGAACATAGGGGATTTTTAGGGCACTAGATATACTCTTTATGATACTATACTGATGGAAACATATCATGATACATTTGTCCAAACTCATAGAATGCATAACATTAAGAGTGAGCCCTACTAGAATACTGCCTTTCACCATGCACAAAAATCAACTCAAAATGGATGAAGGACTTAGACATAAGACCAGTAACCATAAAATTTCTAGAAGAAAAAGTAGGCAAAACCCTACATGACATACACATCAATGACATCTTTGGAGATACAACACCTAAAGCACAGATAGTGAA
>JAGFMF010012306.1:130590-170417 GCA_019455555.1 Galemys pyrenaicus
TCCCCGCTCTCTGTGGTGAATCCTCTCACCCCCCCACACCTCTGGCCTGTGCCCCAGTGCTTGTATGCATAAATAAATAAATCTTTAAAAAAAAAAAGTATACATATTTCAAAATGTAAATGTGTCATACTGTTATAATTTAATATTTTTGGACTTGTTAGTATTAACAATTATCTTTATATCTTAAAGGTATAAATGGCATATTTGTTACCCCATTGGACAAAAGTTTTAAAGCATGTTCTTAAGTAAAATAATACATATATCAGTGACATTATACCGTTTTACATACATACACACAGAGGAATACTTATTGTAGGGTCTCAAAAATAACAGATTTCTATGCAAATGCTGTGCACCAGGTATGCCCTACTTACATATATATATTATCTTTTACTTTTTCTCTGTCCAGTTCATCTTCCACATTGCCAACTTTAGTTACCTTTCTTTAGGGGAAAATAAAAGTCCCGATTTAGTCATTCACCTAAGATTGTTTCATTAAATTTGAGTTCCTCAGTTTGGCAGATAGATCCTGGCATCGAAGCAGAGACCTCCTCTTATTTTCTTCTCTTTCTCCATATAACACTGAGATAACTATGCTTCAGCCACAGAAAATACCTTCTATTCCTCAGATATTCCAGGACTTTTCTAATCTTTGACCTTCAACATGCTGATTTTTTTTTTCATTCTCAGAATAACTATCTTTTAATCCATGAACTTCCAGATCCTCCTAGTAGGAAATAATTTATTTCTGTCTTAAATTCTCAGAGCATATTCACTCATTCATTTAACCTGTATTTATTGAGTGATTACTATGTGCTGAGCAGTCTGCAAGAAAATGCTAGTGACATTACAATAAAATCATGGTCCCTAACCTGACTGATTTTGGGAATGGTAATATTAAATAAATTCACAATAACTACATAATTAAATTGTGATAGTGCTATAAAAATGTATGGGCTCTGATGACAGCACATAACTAGTGTTTGGTGTACAGGATCAGGGAAGATATCTCTTTGAAAGTAGGATTTAAAATAATACCTGCAATAAACAGCCATTAGTCAGGTTAAGGGTATTAATATAGTGAAAAAAATATATAGAGTTACTGAGACAGCAATGAGTTTTGAGAGGATAATTTTAAGTGAAGTAAATCAAAAGGAGAAAGACAAATACCAAGTGTCACTTATATGTGGAATACAGAGAAGCATAAGAAAAGAATCAGTCAAAGCAAAACCAATAAAAAACTCTTAATATCTGACTACAGAATGGACACTGGTGATAGGTAGAAAATGACTATAGAGTATCCCACAATAGATACAAAAAAAGTAAATCTAGTTTATTTCAATAAACAATGTGTGCGGGGGGGGGGGGGGAACAATAGACCAATGTAGCTGGAAGGTAATAATCAATGGGGATGGTGTCCTAAGATGATGCTGGAAAAAGTGGGTATAAGCATGATCATAAAGGACTTTATAGACAATATTAAAGATTTTGAAATTTTCCCTAAACAACATGAGAAATTTTGAAAAAAGATGAAAAGGAAGCAAGCTTTTATTTGCATTTAAAAATATTTTATTTTTGTGTAGAATGGGGTATAGGTCAGAGGTACAGCAGGAGGGGGTTTGTTGAGAAGATTCCCCAGGAAACAGAGTGGGGAGCAGAGCAGGTGGATCCAGTGAAATATACTGCTAAGGGGAGCAGCTGGTGAGACAAGAGAGTACTGCTGCACCATGTGGGTTAGCTCCTTGGCCAGGGATAGAAGTCAGGCCATCATGGTTGGCTGTAGAGGTGGTAGTGCTGAAACTTAACCCCTAAGCCACCAAGGAGTGCCCTAATTTACATTTTAGAAAAAACACTCTCTAAAATATGTGGAAAATAGAAAGGGGATACATAAGACTGGATGCAGAAGGTATGTTAATATAGATGACAGATGATGGTGACTTGAATTAGTTGGGGTTAGAATACCATGATTAACAACAACTATCCTTAACTGAGCATTATATTCAATGTCAAATGTGTAACCACTGAAAGTTTTAAATAGGGAAGTTATATGCTCATATTTTCATTTCTAAAAGATCATTTTAATCCTTATATGAAGAGAGAATATTAGTGGGCTAAGAAGGAATGCAAGGTGATGAATTTCGACAGTAGTCCAGGTTTGATAGTTTGGAATAGGCTGGGGGCAGTAGATGATGGTCTGCAACTAGGATATTGACCCTCGAAAAGGAGACAAATGGGCAGCTATAAGAACCAAGAGGACTCTGTGACTGAGATACAGGGTTGTTAAAAAAATGAATCAAAGATAAACTTAGCAGAAGGCTGTAGATGTGGCTCAACAAAAATTAGTGATGAATGGTAGCTAGTGATGAAGGTAGGTAGGTAGATAGGCAAGTTTGTTTTTGCATGTGTTAAGTTTTAAATGCCTGTTAGATATGCAACTAGAAAGTTTAATAGGAACTTGATTATATGAGTTTTGGGCATGAAAAAATGTACTTACTTGTCTAAAATATCTTATATTAAAGATATCCTAGACTTTTAGACAACAAGGAGAATTTCTTTAGGGTAACAATGACTTATTCATCTATTATTTCCTGTGGTATCAAAAACATAAGAAGTGTTCTATATGTTTATTTGGATTAAATTATACAGGCAGGGCCTCCCTGGTGGCGCAGTGGGTTAAGCAACGCACTATGAGGCAAACCACAGCCACTGCAGCACGAGTTTGATCCCTGCTGCCGGCCAGGGGGGGGGGACCCACATGGTACGGCAGACCTCTCCTGCTGTGCCCACCGCTCCCCTCAGCAGTGTACTTCTGTTGATCTGCCTGTTCTGCTCCCCGCTTTCTGTGGTGAATCCTCTCACCACCCCCACACCTCTGGCTTGTACCCCAGTGCTTGTATGCATAAAATAAATAAATCTTTAAAAAAAAATAAATTATACAGGCAATCTCACTGCTTTATCACAATCTAAACACATAATTTAAAAAATGGGAAAAATCAGCAAGCCTTATGTTTTGGTTTTACAATTATAGTTTAACATGTTTTATGACTGAATTGACATAACTCAATAGATAGTCTGTCAGAGGCTTTTTGTAGTTAGAAGTGTTTGGAACAAAAATTCTCATAAAAATATATGGATAGAAATTCTGGCTATGGCTGGGTGAAGATCAGGAAATTTTATCCTCAAAAAGCACTATAAACTTGGACAAAATTATGGGAACTCCCTCATGGTGTAGGGGTTATATGGTGTAGGGGTTATTTAAGTCTCAGTGTCTTCACCTCTATGGCCTGAGTTCAGTCCCTAGCCAGGGAGCAAACCCACATATGGCACAACAGAACTTTCCTGTCTTGCATGCTGGTCCCCTTAGCAGGGTATTTAGTAGATATACCTGTTCTTTCTCCCCAGTCTGTCTCTTGTGAATCCTCTCACCACCCATACCTCTGGCCTATACCACAGGTCTTCTATGCATTAATAAAAACATCTGGAGAACATTAACAAAAACAACCATTTGAAACCCTGAAATTGGCCATACATTTGGTCCATTGACGATAATCACTGACTTTGGGTATACAGAGCAGGACTCCATGGAATTAGAACCTGGAGCAGCTCCCAATAATCCTTACCCCCAGTTCACTCAGCTCAAAGGTTTTGTCAGGGCTTACATACTGAAAATCACAAAACATTGCCAAGAGAAATTCAAGGATAATAATGTTTAATTCAAGCAATAAGGTCCCTATAATAAAGAAAATAAAATGATTCTCTTTAATTATCATTTTTATTTTAATTTGCTTTTTAATGAAAATACATTTAAGTTGCTTTTGCACTATCCAATTTTGTTTATTTTCTACTGGTAAATTTTATCTTTTTACTTTTTATTTTTGTAATTAAAAAAGTACGTAACATTAGTTTACAACACTGTATATAATGAGTGGGTGCTTTGATGGTGGTAACATCCATCTAGAGAGGTGTAAACCTATATCCCTTAAATCATTTAATTGCTGAATAGACTTTTTAAAAATTATTTTAGCTCATGATGGTAAAGCCATTAACATGAGACCTATTTTCTCGTTAAATGTAAAGTGTACCATAAATTATTATTGTCAACTGCAAGTACAATGTTGTACAACACATCCCTAGAGCTTATTTATCCTAACTGAGAATTTATAAATAGCCAATTTTATGGTATACACAGTATAATTTATCAAAAATACATAACATGATATTTTTACATATAGTTCCTTCCTAACTCAGACTTCATGAATAGCCATTTTTATGATATCTACAGTATAATTTACTGAAAATACATACCATGATATTTTTTACATATAGTTCCCTTTAAGTGCCTATTATTTGTAAAGCAATTTTCAGATAATTATTTTCTAGAAATCTTGCTTTATAAAATGAAAAGCTAAAGAAAAAGAGAAACCTCAATCTACAGGATCAAAAATGAAAGGGAAATTACAATAGACATGGCAGAATCTAGAGGATCATAAGATATTACTATGAACATTTATGTATGAACAAGATCAATAACTTAGATAAGACATACAAATCTTAGAATTATACAATCATCCTCACCAGAATAGGAAAGCATAGAAAGAAAACCTGAACAAATCAATCATAAGCAAGGAAATTGAGAAAGTAATCAACTCTTCCAAAAAACAAAAGTCCAGAATTAGATGGTTTCATAAATGAGTTCTGCCAAACTATCAAAGATGAACTAAACTTGTCTTGCTAAAACTCTTAAAAAATTGAGACAAAAGGAATCCTTAGAAAAACATTTTATGAAGTCAACATTACTCTAATACCAAAACCAAACAAAAACAACACACCAAAAAAAAACCACTACAAAGCAATCTCCCTAAGGAACACATATTAAAATCATCAATAAAATCTTAGCAAACTAAATCCAACAATACACTAGAAGGATTACACATTATGACCAAGTGTGATTTATACTTGGAACACAGAATGGCTCAACATCCAAAAATCAATCAATGTAATTAATCACATCAACAAAAAGAAAGCTAAAGACTATAAGACCATATCAATAGATGTCAAGAAAACATTTGCTAATATTCAGCATCGATTTACGATGAAAATGCTTCAAAATCTGGAGATAAATGGAACATATCTTAACATAATAAAAATCATATATGACAAAGTTAGGGCTAGCATCATTCTCAATGGTGAAAAACTGGAAGGCTTTCATTAAGACCTAATGCAAGACAAGAATATCCACTCTCACCACTATTTTTCAACACATTATTGGCAGTCCTAGCTAGAACAATTAGGGAAGAAAAAGATATAAAAGGAATCCAAAGAGAGAAAGAAAAAGCATAGCTACATTATTTGCAGACAATATGGTTATATAAATAAGAGAACCCAATACACAGGAAGATTAATTAAAATAATAAGTCAGTTACTAAAGTGGCAGATTACAAAATCAATAAACAAAAATAAGTTGTCTTCCTATATGTAAAAACCTAGCTACAAGAGGAAAAAATTAAGAAAACTATCTCATTTAAAATCACCCCCCAAAAAAAAATGTGAAGAAAGAGACAACTAGAAGTAAACCTAACAAGGGAGGTGAAACCTATACAAGGAAAACAAGAAAAAACAAGAAAGTGGGACGATACCCTTGCTCACGAACTGGAAGAATAGACCAGTTTACCAAAAGCAAAATGAAGATTAAAAGTAATGCCAATAAAAACTTCAATGGCACTCTTGAAAGAATTGGAGCAAACATTACTGAAATTCATAATCACTAAAGACCCCAAATAGTCAAAATTATCATGATAAAAAGGAGAAAAAATAGGGACATTACACTTCCAGGCTTTATACTCTGAAGCCATAATTAAAACAGCATGGTACTGGAAAACCAAAACAATGACAGACACACAGATTAATAGAATTAGAATTAAGAAACCGAGACATATAAGGGCAACTAATCTCTGACAGAGGAAGAAAGACTATACACTGGAACAAGGAGAGGCTCGTCAATAAATGGTGCCGTAAATATTGTATTGCAACATGCAAAAGAATGAAACTAGACCCTATCTGACACATACACAAAAATCAACTCAAAATGTACAAAGGACTTGGATGTAATACATGAATGAAGCCATAAAATACATAGAAATAAACATAGACAAAACACTCCAAGACATAAATCTCAGAGATACCTTTATAGATTTGTCTCCAGCAGCAAAGAAAACAAAAGAAATTAAATATTTGGGACTACATCAAACTAAAAGGCTTCTGTGCAGTGAAAGAAACTATAATGAAGAGATAACCTACTGAATGGGAAAACATTTTCCCATCATACATATGACAAAGGACTGATGAAAGATATACAGAATTCACATGTGTCAACAAAAACAAAGCAAACAACCTAATCAAGAGATGAGCAGAAGAACTAAAAAGATACTTTTATTATCCAAAGATGAAATGCGAATGGCCAACAGGTATTTGAAAAAATGCTCAACATCAGTTACAATTAGGGAATTGCAAATTAAAACCACAATGAGATACCATCTAAGACTGATGTGAATGGGCCATATCAAAAAGACTGGCAACAAGAAATGCTGGTGAGGATGTAGAAAAAAAAGGAAACCTCTTATACTGTTGGTGAGAATGTAGACTGGTTCAGCCACTGTGGAAAAGCAGGTACATGTTTCTCAAAAGACTGAAAATTGTTCTTCCATATAACCCAGAAATCCCACTCCTAAGTATCTATCCAAAAATACAAAAACAAATTAAAAAGGAAACTTGCATTCCCATGCTTTTAGCAACATTATTTACAACAGCCCCAGAACAGGTGAGTGGATCAAGAAGATGTGATAAATGGTAAAAAGGATATGAATACTGTGTACTCCTAAAAACTACTGAGCAGTCAAAAAAGATAAAATTTCATTTGCAGCAACATGGATGGAAATGGAAAGGATTATATTAAGTGAAATAAGCCAAAAGGAGAAAGATAAATAAATGATGGTGTCACTTACAAGTAGAATATAGAAAAAACAAACAAAGGATGAGAGACAAAGACAAACTTTAAAACCATTTCTTGAAAACTGACCATTGATCTTAGGCTTTCAGAGGGGGAGGGAGAGGGATAAAACAGGGGGCTGGGGGTTGGGAGAGACCACAGTGGACTATGGTAGAAGACTATGGGTGCTATGGTAGAAGAAAGGTTACGATGACTATTCCTAAAGTGGGGTTGGTGGTCAGGGAATCTTATACTGTCAAAACACTAGCAAGCATGTAAAATAATGGTATTTCAATAACAATACTAAAGTACAATGAAATATATATATATTTACTATATTGTTACTCAAATCTAGGTATAATAATCTACATAGAGTTCTTATTCAACTGTAACATTAAAATATTACAGCTACAACCACAGAGCATACAAAATTCAAATTAACATCATAAAAACAAAACACTAATGAAACAGCAGGGTTAGATGAACATAAATTTTAATATTAAATATCGACCTTCATTAGATTCTATATTTTTCTTCTGAAGATTCTGTATGGTCTCCTAGCTATTAAAGAATTGTGTGAGGTGCTATTATTTAGAAGTTGGTACTAAAAGACTAAATCTTATAAATCTTAGTAATTAAGTAAACTAATGTGATTTGTTGCATGTCAGGTTAAGCACCAGTAAATCTGGCACATTTAAGAAAAAATTGATTAATGAAAGGAAGATATAATTAAAGGTTTTACATTAGTAAGACGCAAAACAGTCCTACTATCAAGAGCCAGTTCATTAGTTCAATATGTTAATCAGTACTAAGTGTGTTGTGCAGTTAACGACTTTGTAAAAGTAGATAGTTATACCCAAGAAATATCTCAGTCCTTTTCTTAGGGAAATATTTTATAATATTTATTTATTTATGCATAGAAGAACTGGGGTACAGACCAGAGGTGTGTGGGGTGAAAGGATTCACCTGAGACAGAGTGGAGAGCAGAACAGGCAGACTAACTGAAATACACTGCTGAGGGGAGCAGCAGGCGCAGAAGAAGGCATCTGCTGTGCCATGTGGGTCACCTCCCTGGCCAGGGATCAAACTCTTGCTGCAATGGCTGCAGATAGAGTCATAGTGCTGTGACTTAACCACTTGCGCCACTAGGGAGGCCCTCTCAGGGAAATTTTAAAAATACTCAGTGAGGAAAAGAACATGTATTTGTACAGATCTATGTTATTCATTATAATTGCATAGAATCTATGTTGTTCACTATAATATTTATCAAAGAGCATACAAAAATGTAATGCTGCCCAAGTAAGTAAGTCCTGAAGTAAATGAAGTTAAAGACTGACATTGCATTGTGTGTTTCTGGAGAAGTCTAGCAATGACGTTCGAATTCACTGAGCATTCATCATGTTCTAATTTTACATGTATAAGCTATCGAAAATTCATTATGGATCTATAAGATAGATGTCAGTAATACAGTTGTTTTACAGACAAGAAACCAGGAGCAAAAGATGTTGAGATATTTGCCCAAGGTCACCAGAGGCTAAAAGACACAGGTTGCACTTACATATATAGGTCTGACTCCAAACAATGGTGTACCACTAAAGTTTTGGAATTAGAGGAGGATTTATGAAGTGTTTTAGGATGATTTTTCAAAGAACTATTTACAGCATATACTAGAAGCATATACTAGAAGCTGGAGGCTCCTACAAGCAGATTGGCTAGTGTAATAATTTATGTAATTCTATCTTTATGTAATTTTAAATTATTCTTCCAGAGAAGGCAGAACACATTATTATGATGTCAGATAACGAACAGATCCTTATGGCATCAGATAATGAAATTATGTTAATTGGAGCACTTGGTTACCTCTTAGTCTTTTAGACAACCATTAGTTATAAGAGAAGAGAGATAAATCTCTTCAATTTAACAATTTTGAAATATTTTTACATCTATTTTAAAAGTCCCTATAACAATGTAATGAATTTGGAGAAGGTATGGCTCCATTATTTATTTTTCTATACTAAGTGGAGTTTTTGATAATAAAAAAATGAGCTCATTAGACATCCTGTTCATTTACTCACTTATGGTCAGTTATGATGCAGTTACCTTGCTTCCTATTTGTCATCACTAAGATAGAGAGCAGTGAAGTGTTAGTTAGCTTCACCTAGAAATATTAACATGAGATTTGCTGAAACATTCATGTATACAACATTGCAAGCATATGATTTAATAGAAAAACCTGCAACAGTGAAAAATAGCCAAGGACTTTCATTCTCACCTTAACAACAAAATGTGACTTAATATGAAAAAGGTAAATTCAACTTATTTTAAGTTAAAACACAGCAACTTGAGCTGATTAAATTTATTAGCATGGGCCTGGGAGTTTATTTGTCTGGAATAAGAATCCTTATATGGTCATGTGAATGGTATAATAGAAAACACTTATTGAGTCTTTATGAACCTGATAAATAATTTACATAGATTATCTCAGTAATTTTCATATAACAGCCTTATGGAGCAGCTCCTATTATTACACAATTTTTTTATAGATAAGGAGACTGAGGGTTGGAGATATGTGGCTTGTTTAGGGTCATATAGACAGTAAGTGAGAGGGTTTAAATCCAGGCAATCTGATCTCAGAGTCTGTGCTCTTCCTGGATAACAATTTTACTCAGCAATAAGGAATCTATATAAAAAAATAACTGTCAATAAATTCTTGAATACAAATAAAATTTATGGTTAAAATATATAGACTTCAAGGGAGTACACTGATTTCAATGGATACTTTCAGGTCGTACCTCAGGGCTCCTCACAGAGGTTCCACTGCTGCTAGGGATACTTAAATGAAAAAATTCCTAGGATACTTTTCATTTAATTGTGGATTGGATCCACTGGCATTTGCTTTAAGCTCTGACCTCCCAGTGTTTGGCTGTTAACCAAATAAAGTCATTAGGCATGCTTAGAATTAATGAAAATCATCAGTTTCCTTAAATTAGTTTGTTCTATTATACTTTTTCAAGCTAAGTGTATTGTATAAGCTAGAGAAACTTGAAGACTGGTGTTCCTAAAAATGCTAACACATGAGAACATAACTACTACCGTAGGAATGGAAAGTGACCATGGCGGTCAGATAAAATTAGTTCTAGTACCTCTAGTTCAGTTCATTCATTCACTTTTTTCATTAAAGATAGTATAAGTAGAATAGCTCAAAAATGTCTGGAATAAACCAACTGGATTTAAATATGGGCTCTTTTAATTATAAGCTCTGTGACCTTAGGTAAGTTAGTTACTTAGTCTTAGCATCTTTAGTGAGGACAGTAATAATGATATGAGGATAACATCATAAAGGATAATATGAAGATGATAATGAAGCCTTCAATGGGGTCATTAAAATGAAGTAATGTTCTCCTCTCAAAGTCCATCCATGTTGTCACAACTGCTTTTTTATAGCCAAATAGCATTTCATTATGTATATATACCACATCTTTTTTATATATTCACCCATCATCAGGCACCTGGTTTGTGAAGTGATAAATACAGTTGGTTATTGTCCGGTAAAAGCTATGAACTACATAATGCTTAGGATAATTACCCATTATCAGAGCACCTGAACAATCTTCATCTACTTACTAATCTACTTACTAATTTGCTCTTAAACCAAATCATTAGCATTGGTAAAAAATGAGATACAATGAGTTTGAGTTTCAGGTAATGAAGATTGCATAATTGATGGAAGTCAGTAATTTGAAAGAAAAGTCAGTAATTCAAGAAAGAAAAGCACTGTATATGGTGTAAAATATTAAAACAATACTTGGTTTTAAATTTTATTTAAAATTGTAATAATTATTTTCTTTTGAGATTACAGGAAATATTTTATAGGGAGATAAAGACAAGTGGGATGAGTTTGAACTTAGAATATCACTTAGACTATCAGGATTGAGTATTATTACTAATCAGAGAGTTGCCAAGTTACATGAAATGTCCACCTTCATGAATATTAGAGTTGGAAAAATCTCATTTTGTACATTCTTATGCTGCTTCCACAACATAAGTCAGCATAAGAAACGTTGAGTGGCTTAAACTATATAACAAGAAAAGTTTCTTCACATACAATATCAGAAATTACAGTATTTTGAAAATAACAATATTGAATTTAAGTTCGACATGCCATTTTCAGCTCCATTTTAGTGAGGGAGAACAGAGACATAAAAGTACAGCAACATGGATGGAGCTGGAAGGGATTATGCTAATGAAATAAATCAGAAGGAAAAAGAGAAATATCAGATGGTTTCACTTATATGTGGAATATTGAGAAACTGAATGAAGGGTCATGAAAAAGACAAAACTTGCAAGCTGACCATAGATGTGAGGGATAGTGGGGAGAGAGGGATCAAAACATAGGAAGGAAGAACACAAGAGACTGTGTAATGGACTAAGGGTGCAATGGTTGTAGGATAACAACAGGGACTACATATGAAGAGAGAAACAAATTACTGTACAAAAATGAACAATGATGTAAGAAAATAAATTAATTAAAATTTTTAAAAGTGACATAAACCGCCCAATATCTAATGTAAATGCTGTATTAACCAATTAGTTTATAAAATAAGTATACAATGGAACAGAATAGAGTTCAACATATACCCACACAAATGTGTACAAATATTTTTTTATTATGGTGTAAGGTAAGTCAGTAGAGAAAGGATAGTCTTTTTAAAAAATGATGCTGGAGCAATTAGATATCAACATGTAAAACAAAAATAAATTCAATTTAAATCCATATCTATACCACATGTGAAAACAGATGGGATCTAAATTTTAAACCTATAAAAATCCTAAAAACACACAGAAGAGTATATTTGTGACCTTAGACTATGAAAAGGTTTCCTAGAGATGACACCAAAAGCATCATCCACAAAAGAAAGCAAAAAAAAAAGGTAAGATAAACATATCAAAATCGCAAACTTCTGCTCTTGAAAATAAGTGATAGGCATGATTAATTAGGTGAAAAGAAAATCCCGTGATTGGGAGACGATCTTTGAGCAGAAATTATATTTGATAAATGACTTTATTCAGAATACAAATATATAAAGAATCCTCAAAACTCAATAGTAAGACAAAAAAAAAAAAAAGAACAACTGAAAATATAAATAGATATTTCACCAAAGAAGATGTAGATGGTGATAACAAAAAGATGTTCAATTAGTTAGTCATTAAGGAAATACAAAGGAAAACTACAATAATATACACACCTATTAGAATAGCTAAATTTGAAAAGACTGACAGGCACTCTTGGTAGGAATACAAAACTATACAAACCACTTTGGAAAACAGGTAATTTCTTAAAAATTAAATACATGTACCATTTTATCCAGTCATTCCACTCATAGATACTTTTCTAAAAGAAATTAGAAGGTATGTCCTTACGAAGACTTTATACAAATTAATATGGCAGTTTCATTCATTTTGTCATTCAACTACAATATTTTTGTGTCTACTATGTGCCAGGCACATGTGGTAGAGGACAGCAATCAAATAGTGAAACAAAACTTACTGGACTAACTGCAGTCTCAAAACTTGAAAATATATGCCCAATAACAAATTATAGTATATCGAAATAATGGACTTATCAACAAGATATAAAAATGATTCTCAATGTACACAACATGGATGAATCTCAGAATAATTATTCCAAGCAAAATAAGAGAAGCTAGAAGAGGGTCATATTGCATGATTCTATTTATCTAACATCTAAGAAAGGGCAAACTATTCTACAAAAACAGAGAGATCAGTGGTTGCCTAAGGACACATAAAAAGGTTATAAAGAAACTTCTGAAGATCATAAATTTTTTTATTATTTTGGCTCTGGTAATGACTTCACAGATATATAGATTTATCAAAACATCAGATTATATACTTTATGTATAGTTGTCTCTTTTTTATCTATTAAACTTCACTAAAACTATTTTTTAAAAGAACATGTGTTTAGATAAAGCCTGTCTATAGGCAAAAACAAAAATAAGAATAAAAATATGTCTAAAAATAAATTAACTTACGACAATGGCTTCTTAAATACCTACAACAAAATATGATGCTTTAGCACCTGTCATTGTATATTTTGTATATTTGTTTGTGTGGCAGGTGTGGTGGATGGGACTATATATTTATTCATATCAGGGAAGGTGTAAACAGATGTACAAGAGTCATGTTCATTCTGACTTTACCAACATAGTCTGTATTAAACATCATCTCACATAGAAGGATGAACATTTAACCCCCAAAAGAATACCATAAAATAATAGAGCAGAGTATATATCACTATGCACTTAGTGCATAAATAGCCTTGTGAAGAAAAATAAGCATACTGTATCCAAGCACTAAAACATATAAAATACAGTAGAAAATAAAGGGCATGATACATAAATTAAATCCATTTATATGAAGAAAAAATCGTTTTCTTTTAGGGATCTGTCATTATAAAATTAACTAACAGATACAAAGGTACAAAATAAAGTGTTATGAGAAACCTAAGATAGTACATATATATAAAAAGTAGACCACTGATTAGACGAAGTTATCTATAGGGTATGGCTTAGGGAGAAAAATGTCAAAATTGAGAATCAGAATATATTATTAATACATTATCTGTTTGACGTTTTTCAGAAATTTTTTTTAAGTTTTTATTCTCCCTTTTCCAATCCAAACTTTTCTAGTATCAATGTGAGTGATTAAGTACTAATCCTTGAAAAGCATCTAAACAACAGCCCAAGTAGACAGAATTAGAATGAAAGGTGTAATTGAGATACATTTATGCAATATTATAAGCTGAAACATGTATTTTTTAAAGGAATCACAGTTGTTTTAAATTAAAGCCAATCTTATTCACCTTTAGAATTTCACCACCACGGTCCAGCCTCTATGGAAAGCTGTATGGAGGTTCCTAGTCTACTAAAAATGGAGCTACCATATGACCCAGCAATCCCACTTCTAGGGATTTACCAAAAGGACACAACAACATTAATTCAAAAGAATACATGCAGCCCTATGCTTATCACAGCACTATTTATAATAGGTAAAACTTGGAATCAACCCAAATGCCCCAAAATGGACGACTGGATCAAGAAGATGTGGTATATATACACAATACACAATGGAATACTATTCAACAATCAAACAAGATAAACTAATGCTATCTTCAGAAACATAGATGGAGCTTGAAGGGATATGTTCAGTGAAATAAATCAGAAGGAAAAAAATACTAGATGGTCTCACTTATAGGAGGAATATAGGGGATCAAAGAAAAAAATAATATCAATAACAACAAAAATCCACAACACAACAAAACAAAAATAGACAGATACAAATCAGAGACATTCTGCAGGGGAGAGGGAGGGATTGGGATCAAGGCAGGGACAGAAAGAACACAAGAGAGTATGGTGATGGTGCATGGGTGAATTGGTGGTGGGAATTCTATGGGGACTACACCTAGAAAAGAAAGCAAACATTGTAAGAAAAATAAATGAACAGATAGATAGATAGATAGATAGATAGATAGAGAGTATATGGTCTTCACATGATTTATAAGCATATTAGCACTTCTGAATCTTGCTTTTCAGATCATTAAAGTGTAGAAAACTGTTCAAAAATAGAATTTCACCACCAATTAATTTCTTCCTTAATTCGGTGGAAAACCAATCAAAGATATGAATAGGCAATTCTCAAATGGACATTATTGTCCACATGAAAAGGCATTCAATCTTACCCTCAGTCTAAGAGATACAAATACATACATAATTATAAATTAATCTGGAAACATTCACTCAAAAATGAAGTTAATGGTTACCTTTCAGCGGTTTTTTTTTTTTTACTTTTTAATTTGTTATTTGGGTTTTACTGTATTATCTGACTTTTTCAAGTAATATATATACTTTTCATAAAATATGAAGTTATTTAAAAACTGCCTCAGTGGTATGCAGAAAAAAATATGGTCAACAAATCAGAAGAGACTTCAGAAACAGACTAATCAATTTAGTTAATAAAAGACAATGGTGGTATTTCAAATAAATGTGAGCAGGAAGATTATCAAATAATGGTACAAGAAAAACTAGTTAGCTAGTAAAAACCTATTTAAAATATCTGGATCCATAACTAATTGCTTACTCCAAAACATTATTTCCTGATAATACAAAGTTTATGTGTATATGAAGCCACTGAGATACTATAAAAAAGAAAGGACATTCCTTTGAAAAAGATTCTATCATTTTGAATGAAAATAGTAAGTTGCAGAACAATATTTAAGGTATAACCTCATTGATTTAAATCACTGCTTTCATAGTAGCAGTTTTGATTTAAATTATGAAATGAAAGCATATAAACCCAGTGCTGTAAGTTTTCATTCACCATTATATTGTCATCCTCTACTACATGTACCTGGCACATGGCAGGCACACAAACATATTAGTTGAAAGATAAAAGAAAGTAATTCTTACACACTGTTGGTGGGACTGTAAATCTGTGATAAATTTTCCAGAGAGAAGATTGACAATATGTACCAAATAATAAAGTGATCATACAGTTTATTCTAGCACCCCCATTTCTAGGAATTTATCTTATTACTAATTTTTACAGGTGTATAGAGTAGGTACCCAAGGTTAAATTTTTATAACAGGTGAAAAATGTGTCTGTTAGTGGAGACATGCTATGGAAAGTAGTTGCTATATAACAGATATTTGATTAAATAAAGGCAAATATTTCCATGGACAATGCACTTATTTTAAAGTAAGATACTGATCATTCATCTTATGAAATATGTGATAATTTCACTTTTAAAAGTCATAACTTATAAGCAGATTATAAAACATTATAATGGCAAATATATAAAACAGTGCATATAAAGAGGCAGGTGTGTATATGCACAAAGAAATTTCTGGAAAGAAATGCTAACAATGGTTATCATTTCGTTAAGATTGTGTATTTTTACTATAACTGGAGTTGTTTATGTTGTATTTTTTCTTTACAGTGATAATATACCTTGGCAATCAAAAAATAAAAGAAAAATTCATTTACAAAAAAGAAATAAAAGTACATCCTAACTTTTAAAAACTATGTGACCAAACTGACAAAGCACAAATCCTATAGTAAAAGATTAATATAACTTTAATTTCTCATTTTGAAGTCATCACATTTTATATTTTAATTTATTATTTATATTCTACGAGCATGTTTAGATAGTGAATGTGATTAGATTTTTTTTTACATTAGTTTCATTGCTGTGATTTTTTTTCTGCGTCCACAGAAACATCACGGGTAAATTTTTTTCATAAAAATGGGCTAAATATGTTCCTTACCTTTCAGTGAAAAGTAAACACTGGTCTTTTTGGTTGTACCAAGGTAGTTGTTCTGTAGCAGAAAAGAATCCTGCAAATAAAAATAGCAAATACCTGTTTTTAAACTTCATTTTGTAAACGTTTATTCACATATTACTGGACTTGTAAATCATACTGTAGTATGGCTATAAATTGATGACAGACGACGTTGTAAAGTAGACCCTGGCAGAGGATGCATTTTCATTAGTACGAATTCCCCCTTGTCCTGCTGTTCGAAGAATTGAAAACTGCTCCACAAACGTATAAGGCAAAGAGTCTGCTGTCAAATAATATGACCTAACATTTGGATGCCCTTTTATTTTTATCTACAAGATTAGAATGAATGAAGGCTATGTCGCAAGTCAGCAGCAAGGCTGGGGTACACTGTATGCTAGCTTAAAAAGAGAAATATAGTAAAAAAAAAAAATGGTGTAACTGACTCACAGCAACATGGGTTCGCAAACCTTGTAGCTGAATACAAACCAGGCTTGCCAAACATCACAGACAGCTCTTATTAAAACTGCTACGTGGTGTGTGGAATGCAATATGCCTGCTTTTCTAGCCCCTCCCCCCTGCCAATAAACGAATCCCCCTTTTCTCCAGTGTAGAAATACATGCTCATAGAACATTTAAATAAGAAAAAGAGATTTTTAGAGTATTATCCATAATCACACTACCCGATGATGCCATTTGGACTATTTTCATCCAATTTTTTTTTTAAACAGATTTTTGTCAAGAGGCCCCTGACAAATCAAACGGGAATTCAGGATGAGCGGATGGGTAAAGGATACTTCTCTTCCCTTGTTAGGAACTATACCTAATATTTTTACCTCATATCTAAGCTTTTTTTGAATTATAAAACTACAAAGATAGACTTTTGAGGGTAAAAATAACGTCTTCCAGGGGTGTGTGTCTCAGCTACCAAGGAGCGTCTGGGAAGATGGGCGGAGCGGGGGCGGGGAGGGTTGTTGAGTTTGGTTTGTCATTGGATATAGCCGATGTCAATCAAATTTTCCCAGCAAATGAGGTACGAGCCAAAGGCACACTGGGAACTAAATTAACGGTCGGTCTGACTGAAAGGGGAGGGGGCTTGCGAACTGTGAAGAGATTTTGGGGTCTCTCACTGCGCCATTCGGCTGCGGCAAGCCTCCGTCTGGTGCAGCTGCAGCTGGGAGAGGCCTTGCCATCTCTGCTCTCGCGCAGGCCTCCACTGCTGCATCCACCTCAGCAGGATCGCTGCAGCCCATCCTTGCCCAGCCCTGCCGCTACTGCTGTCTTCGCCGCTGCCACCTCCACAACCCGGGCCTCCACCGCCACCACCGCAGCATCCGTGAGTCTTTCTGCCCATCTCTGGGCGCGCGGTCTCTGCTGTAGTCACCACTTTAAGAGGTTTGCAGGCTTGGAAAATGGCAGAAGCTGATGCTAACATGGTTTCGGAACCTGCGGCCCAGGGGGTTGCTGAAGAGGTGATGACTAGCTCATCTAGTGATTCTGGGGAAGAATCTGACAGCAGTAGCTCTAGCAGCAGCAGCAGTTGCAGCAGCAGCAGTAGCCGCAGCCGCTTATATAGAAAGAAGAGGGTACCTGAGCCTTCCGGAAGGGCGCGGCGTGCCCCATCGGGCAGAAATTTTGTGGATCGGCTGCCTCAGGCAGTTAGAAATCGCGTGCAGGCACTCAGAAATATTCAAGATGAATGTAACAAGGTAGACACCCTGTTCTTAGAAGCAATTCATGATCTTGAAAGAAAATATGCTGAACTCAACAAGCCTCTATATGACCGGCGATTTAAAATCATCAATGCAGAATACGAACCTACAGAAGAAGAATATGAATGGAATTCAGAGGATGAGGTGTTCAGCAGTGATGAAGAGGTGCAAGAAGACAGCCCTACTGAAATGCCTGCCTTGGAGGGTGAGGAAGAAGACAACCCTAAAGAAAAACTTCCAGTAAAAGCTGATGAAAATGAGGTTCGTAAAGAAATCCCTGAGGCAAAGGCTGAAGAAAAATCAGAGTCTAAAGATTTTCTGGATGCAAAGTCTGATGTAAAAGAAGAACCTAAAGAAGTCCTCCAAGCAAAGGCAGAAGATAAAGAACAGCCTAAATCAAAGGAGACTGAGGCAAGGCCTGCAGCTAAAAAGTCTCCTAAAAGAGCACCAGAGGTCAGACCTAAAGAAAGAATGAATCTTAAAAGAGCTCATAAGGGAAAGCCTAAGAGAGAAGATCCTAAAGGCATTCCTAATTATTGGCTGATTGTTTTAAAGAATGTAGACAAGCTTGGTCCCATGATTCAGAAGTATGATGAGCCCATTCTGAGGTTCTTGTCAGATGTTAGCTTGAAGTTTTCAAAGCCTGGCCAACCAATAAGTTACATGTTTGAATTCCATTTTCTGCCCAATCCATATTTTAGAAATGAGGTGCTGACAAAGACTTACATGATAAAGTCAAAACCAGATCACAATGATCCCTTCTTCTCTTGGGGATGGGAAATTGAAGATTGCAAAGGCTGTAAGATAGATTGGAGAAGAGGAAAGAATGTTACTGTGAAAACCACCCAGAGCCGCACAACTGCTACTGGAGAAATTGAAATTCAACCAAGAGTGGTTCCTAATGCATCATTCTTCAATTTCTTTAGCCCTCCTGAGATTCCTAAGATTGGGAAGCTGGAACCAAGAGAAGATGCTATCCTTGACGAGGACTTTGAAATTGGTCAAATTTTACACGATAATGTTATCCTGAAATCAATTTACTACTATACAGGAGAAGTTCATAGTCCTTATGTTTATTATGGAAACAGGAAAAATCGAAAATAAAAAAGCTGCTTGAAATAATTTTCTAGCAGAAGTGAAGTAGGTTTATCTAGTCTTGGAAATAACCTGTCCTATAACCTCAGCAGTAATATTGCTTACTGTATTGTGTTTTCGTATTTTCTTGGTAATCTGTAAAACTGTCTTGAAAGGTGTTTAAGTATCAGTTTACCAATCTAGCCTGTTGTGGTGTAATAGTCCTACATATATGTAAACTGCTATTCACTTATCTTAAGCATGTTAGTTTGATGATATAGGATTGATTTTTGTGAAGTCCTTTTGTCGTGTTCCTATTAGAATTTAGCTGTAAAAACTGTTAGAATTGTTAACTGTGACAAATACTTGCTGAAAAAAAACAAGTTCTTGAAGTACCAACACAAGTGTTTTTTGTTGTTGTTTTCTTTTTCCAACCCAGAAGACTAGGAGTTATATCTGCTTGTACTAGCTGTGCCTTCATTACTTTGCTATAGAAATACAGGACTTATATTAACTAGCACAGTATATTGTGAAATTTGGCTGCTTGTAAAAAGATTAGTATACATCTAAGAATGTTCATCAAAATTATACAGGATATGACTGTGAGCTTGTTTATGTGATATAATAGTGTATACATTTAATCATAATGGATTTATTATTTACCACTGAGGTGTTAATATGACATGGTGTTTTATTAAAAAAAGTTTCCTTCTATTGTGTAATTGTAAGCTAAAGTTACTAATCACATTTTCTTAGTAATATGTTCACTTTGCTGTCACTAAAAATCATCACTTTACATAATTTGATATTTTTCCATGTTCTTTTATTGCAACCTAAAATAAATAAATGTCAAATAAAATGTATTGTGCTATAAAAATGTGGTGCTTAATTATAGGAAAAGAAAATATTGGGGAAAAGGGGCATTTTTTATTAAAAATTTTTTTAATATTTTTTCCTTTACTGAGGTAACATTGGTTTCCAACACTGGACATGATTTCAAGGGAATAGGTCACATGTCCTCATATGTTACATTGCCATGATGTCCACACCCCACCATGCAAGCACCCAAAGTAGAAAAGGGAAATTTTTTTAAATATAACTATGATTAATATTCTGATATATTTTCCATATCTTAGCACTTCTTTCACGACTACACATTAAAATAATTGAAGAGAAATGAGATGGGAGGAGGAATAAGAGGAGGGAGAGAGTGAAGAGGAGGGGAGGGGAGTGGAGGGAAGGGAAAGGGGAGGACAATGAAAGAAAAGGTGAGGAGATGGGGAAGAGGGTGAGGGGAGTAAAAAGAAGGGGGAGAGAAAGGAGGGGAGGAGGAAGGAAAGTAGAAGAGGGTAGAAGTGATAAATGAAGGAAAAAGGAAGGAGGTAAAAGTGAAGGGGGGATGAAAGAGATAGGAGGGGTGGAATGGAGAGGAAGAGGGTTCAGGGGAGCCTTACCCAGAAAGGCCAGCTGTATAAGCTATTGTTGCTTTCTTATAAAAGTATAATGGGTAAATGACCCAGAATACCTTCTGCTTTGACTCATTTTTTTTCACATAGGTGACGTCATGCTCTCAACTCTTCTGCACCATGCAGATGGTTACAATGTGGTAGTACAACCCATGATATACTATAACCAATCAAGTATGCCTGGATTTTTAAGTTGTTATGATTTATTCAGTATCAGGAAGCATTGTTTTTAGCAATACCACTATCATTTGGAGAGTGCCTTTATTTCTGAGGTCTCTGGGTCTGTCATGAATGGGTATGGCAGCAGATTTATTTACATGCTAGACCCAAAGGAAGACTACAAAAAATGTGTGTACCTTATGCATTATTGCAGAGGCTCTCAAATCAGATATATACTGTGCTTGCCAGCACAGATTGCCAGAGCACTTAAACTTGATGGAATCCAGCATCCTTACTACATCTTAAAACACCAAAGTATTTTGCCTTTCCCTCTGTACATTTTTCCAGTATAAAAGGAATGCATGCCATTATAAAATATTTGCAAAATAGAAGCAGAAACTTGGAAAATTAAAGTCACTTAGAAGTATATTACATTAAGCTTTGTGGATTGATGTATTTTCTCCCAATTCATCTCTTGATATTTTTCTCATGAGTTCTCAACTCAGATCAAAAGGTGAATTCAAGTTGGGTGGGTAAAATAAAAGTTAAGTGGAAAGATAGCTTACTGCTCTTTTCACCTTTTCAGTTTATGCCTGTGTGTGTGCATTGAGGAGCAGGGGTTGTCACCCATTTTTGCTTTAGCAAAGCTAGGATTCTGCAAATGCAGTCTGTGGTAGGGAATCAACCATCCCACAGATGGATAGATCAGGGAGACCCGTGAGGTTTGCACATTCTTTGGGCTGAATGTTTATCCATCACACATACTCAACCAGTGAATGACACCACGAGGAGCTAACGGGGAATGAAGTTCATGGGCAGAGAATAGGGCCTTGAGAACTTTTTCCCACATCTTCCTAAGTGCCTTCTTTGGGTGGCTGATTCCTTTTGCTGTGATTTATAGTTTAGACTATTTATATGATATATATCTATATCATATTAGACTATATGATATATTTCATATTAGACTATATGAAATATATATGAAATATAGTCTAATATGTTCCAATATGAGCTAAGAAGTCTTTGCTTCTTCCTCCACTGCGGTCAGCTCCTCATCTTACTTTGTGTTATTTCCCAAGCTCATTTGGGACTTAAATATCCAGGGTAGTCACACTTAGAATTCTCTCCTTTCTTTAGTATGGCAGACCAAGACAACAAGGATTTTTACTAAACAGCATCAGGGATAGCGGAAAAGAAAAAAAAAAATTCAGGTAAGTGAAGAAAGTAACACATAGTCAGATGATGCAAATATTTAGTTCTGTCCCAGTATGGAAATACCAGTGTCCCTGCCCTTAAAAAGCTTCAAGGGTCATGTATAAGTCAAAAGCCTAATTTGAAAAGGAATTGTAGGCCCTTGGAAAAAATTAAACTCTCACCTGATGAGGTGATTCAGCCCACTGACATATCTATTAAGAAAACACAATATAATAATTTCAACACAGTTATGCATGACTTTAAACCTTATGTTTTGTTCTTTTATGCTTTTGTAGGTTGTATTTTTTAAATTTCAAAATTGAAATATTTAACTACTAATATACAGCATTTAGAAGTACACTTTTCTTGAAGACATGTAGAATTCAACAGTCTCTAAAGCATCTTAATTTATTGCTGTGTAGTTTATCCTTATGATGTCTTTTTGTTCCAGATAACTAGTAGAGAGTAACTGAAAACTATCAAAACTGTTTACTGAAACTAATATTTACTTGGGAAAAACTTACTGAAAATCTAACCCCGTGTGATCTCAATTTTCAATTCAGAAGTAGGAAGAGTTTAAATCAATTTGCACCAAGTGTGTTTTCTTTATTGTGCTATCAAAATGTGACATTTACTACTTCTAACACACAAACAACAATGTAAACCATCTCTTTTTATTGGGATAATGTTAGTTTACAATGTTGTTGGTATTCGGGAAGTAGAGGATCCCCCATTCAGGTGTATTTATCATAGCATACCTGCCACTAAAGCACCAGCAGTCTACCACCATAGTTCATTGTGCTCCCTCTCTACTTTGTAGTCACCCCTCCATCTCCCCCTCTGGATGCCAAAAAAATATATTTTTCAACTAAAAATTGCAGATACAGAATCAAACTTCACTCCAGATATAGACATTGGGCCATTGAAATAACCCTGTGCTTTTTACTGTATTCCTATGTGATTGTTTACATTGAGTTACAAAACACAATGAAAGAACATTTGAGCACTGCATTACTGAACCTAAAATACTATTGTTGATAAATTTATTTGAAACAACCAATTCCATGTAGTTTATTCAGATTAAGGATATATGCAAAAGCTGTAATGAATGGTTTCTAATTCCATTTTTCTCAAGGAGATTTTTTTATTGGTTGTTGATGATTCTCTCTTTCTACCAAGACATCACTGAAGCTTATTTTGTGAAGTGATTTGCCTAATGATTTCTTTAAGAATTTTATGGCTTCAGGTTTTATATCCAAGTTTTTGGCTTATTTTGAGTTGATTTTTGTTTATGGTATGAAATATTTTGTTAGCTTCATTCTAATGCATGTGGTGTCTACTTTTCCCAACATTGTGTATTGCAGAGGAATTCCAGGCTCCAATGTATATTGTCTCCATTGTTTTATTTACTGCCCATAGATTTGTGGGTGTATTTCTGAGGTCTTGATACTTTTCCCTTGGTCTTTGTATCTGATTTTAAGGACAATGTTGTTTTAATATTGTAATTTTATAAGACAGCTTGGAAACTGAAAATGTAATATGGCTATATTTCCTCCATTTGGTTGGTCATCATTGCTTTAGTTATCCAAGGTCTTTTTTGGCTCCACATGAATTTTAGTGTGTATATTCTGTTTCTTTAATGAATGCCACTGAAATGTTGAAATGGAGAGCACCAAGGGACTATGGTGATAGTTTACAGGTGAACTGGTGGTGGACATTTTACGCAGAATACACAATGATGTAAAATATATAAATAAAAAATATGAAAAATAAATTTTGATATGGATTGCTTCGAATCTCTATACTGTTTTGGGTAGTATGACCATTTTTATAATTTTGATTCTTCCAACCCATGAGTAAAGAATATTTTTCTATTTTTTGTATCTTCAACTGTTTCACTTAAAATTTATTTATTTATTTATAATTGAGGTGATATTTGTATACCATCAGGTATTACCACTTCAGTGCATCTACCATCAAGTCACTCACATTATACCACCATATTCCATTGTGCTTCCTTTCCTCTTTGTTCTTACCCCTTCTCCACTCCCTCTCCACTCTGAATGTCTGAAAGCTTCAGTTTCCTTTTTTCTTTAACTGAATGAAATAACACTTTTCCTTTTTATTTTTCTTTGCATATATTTTATTTATTTTTTTATTTTAAGTTACATTATTTTTAAATGAAGTAGTTTTTTCTTATATTGTTGTTGTTAATTTTTGAATGGTATGTGATTTCTCTCCTCAGGTGTGGTCACTGCAATTCTTTCACTACCAAAGCACCCATAGACCATCACCATAGTCTCTTTTGCTCTTCCTCCTACCCTGTTTTTATACCTTCCCTTCTCCCACCCTTCCTGGGTGCATCATATCTATGTTCACCTTGCAATGTTTGCTTATTCTGACCCTTTGCTTGGTTTCACTTATATATTCCACATATAAGTGAAAGCATTCAATAGTCATCTTTTAACTTCTGACTTATTTTGCTTAAAATAATCTCTTCCATCTCCATCCATGAAGTGCAAATGGCATGCCTTTATCTTTTTTATTGCTGAGTAGTATTTCATTGTGTGTATATACCACATCTTCTCAATCCATTCATCTGTCTTTGGAAATTGTTTTTTTCAATATCTTTGTTATTCAAAATGGTGCTGTTATAAACAGGAGTGAAGATTTCCTTTCAAATTAGTGTTTTTGTGTTCTTTGGGTAGATTCCTAAAAGTGGAATGGCTGGGTCATATAGCAGATCCATATTAGTATTTTAAGTAATCTCTACAGAGCTTTCCATAGTTGTTGGGCAAATTTACACTTCTACAAGCCATGTAAAAGGGTTACTTTTTCTCCACACCCTCACCAGCACTTGTTTCTCTTTGTTGTTGTTGTTGTTGTTTTAAAAAAGATTTATTTATTCATGCATACAAGCACTGGGGTACAGGTCAGAGGTGTGGGGGGTGAGAGGATTCACCACAGAGAGCGGGGAGCAGAATAGGCAGATCAACTGAAGTACACTGCTGAGGGGAGCAGCGGGCACAGCAAGAAAGTTCTGCCGCGCTATGTGGGTCCCCTCCCTGGCTGGCAGCAGGGATCAAACTCATGCTGCAGTGGCTGCGGTTTGCTTCATAGCGTGTTGCTTAACCCACTGTGCCACCAAGGAGGCCCTGTTGTTGTTGTTTTAATAGGAGCTATTCTCACAATTGTGAGGTGGTATCTCACTGAAGTTTTGATTTGTATGTCCCAGATAATAAGTGATTAGGAACATTATTTTATATACTTGTTGGCCATTTGTATTTCTTCTTTGTAGAAGTGTCTATTTACCTCTTCTATCCATTTGTTGATTTGGTTGTTATTGTTGTGTCAGCTTTCTGTAGCTCTTCCCTACCAGTCCCTTATCAAATGTACGGTGTGCAAATATTTTCTCCCATTAAGGAAGGTGTGTTTTGGTTACTGTCTCTTTTACTGTACAGAAGCTTTTTAGGTTGATGTAATCCTGCCTGTTTATATTCTCATTTGTTTTCCTTGCTTCTAGATCTAGTCCTCAAAGATGGTTTTAAAATTTGTCACAGAATGTTTGCCTATGCTTTCTTCTATATACTTTATGGTTTCAGGTCTTACATCCAAGTCTTTATCCGTTGATTTTTTGAGTTGATTTTTATGTATGGTGAGCCAGTTTCATTTTTTTTTAATTTTTTTGCATGTGGCAGTCCAATTTTCTGTGTGTGTGACAACACCATTTATTGAAAACACTGTCCTTGTTCCAATGTATATTCTTTGCTCCTTTTATCATACATAAAGTTGACCATGTATGTGTGTTTTTATTCCTGGGCTTTCAATTTTGTTCCATTGATCTGTGTTTATTTGTGTTCTAGTACTGTGTTCTTTTGATTACTATAGCTTTATAGTATAGTTTTAACTCTTGATGTGTAATGCTCCTATTTGTCTCCTTTTTTAGTCAGGAGAGCTGGCAACTCAGGGTCTTTTGTGGTTCCATAGGAATTTGAGCAATATTTGTTCCAATTCTTTGAAGAATGCCACTGACATTTTTATTGTAATTTCATTAACCCTAAATTGCTTTGGGTAACATGGCTATTTTGATAATGTTGATTCTTCCAATCCATGAGCATGGAATATATTTCTATTTCTTTTAACAATGTTTTACAGTTTTCCTTATATAGATATTTCACTTCCTTAATTAGGTTTATTCCCAGCTATAAATCCTGCAAATTTTTGTTATGATTTTTGTTAAAATTGAAAATGAGATGGTTTTTGTAATTTCTTGCTCTTCAGGCTGATTGCATATAGGAAGAGAACAAAATTTTGTGAATTCATTTTGTTACCTGCCACTTTACTGAAGTGGTTTATTATATTAATTAATTTTAAGGTGGATTTCTTAGGGCTCTTCGTATATATTATAATAGCATCTGTAAATAATGATAGCTTTACTTCTTTTCCAATTTGGATTCCTATTATGTCTTTCTCTTGCCTAATTAGCTAGAACTTCTAGTAATATGTTGCATAGTAGTGGATAGAGTGGACAACCTTCTCTTGTACCAGATGTTAATGGAAAGGCATGTTTTCCCCTTTGAGATGATGCTTGCTGTGGTTTTGTCATATAATGGCTCTCATAGCATACAATTTCCCAAGACTTGAGTTATGAAGAAATGGAAAATTTGAACAGCTCTATCACAAGTGAAGAAATTGAAATGGTAATCAAAAACATCCCCCCAAAACAAAAATTTAGGACCAGATGTCATCATGTGTGAATTCTATCAAAAATTAAAAGATCCAATAAGCATCTTTCTTAAACTCTTCTAAAAAAATTAAAAAGAGAGGTACCATTTCCAAATTCTTTTGTAGACCAGCATAAATCTGATACAAAGAACAGATAAAGACAACACCAAGAAAAATAAAAGAAACTGCAGCTCAATATATCTGATTAACATAGTTGCAAAAATCTTCAGCAAAATAATAGCAAAGAAATTTCAACAATATATTAAAAAGATCATATACCAAAACAAAGTGGTATTCATTCCAGAGATGCAAGGGTGAATTAACATACACAAAAGTATCAATAAGAATCATTAAATCAACAAAATGAAATACAAATAGCAAATACATTTGAAAATGTTGATCATCCATTTATGATTAAAAAACTCTCAAAAATGTATATAGAAGGAACATACATAAATATAATAAAGATCAAATGGCAAATCCATAACTAATATCATTGTCAATGTGGGGAAACTGATGACTTTTTCTATAAGATCAGGAACAAGATACACCCCAGATTACACATACCTTTGTGGGTAAATACCAAGCCAAACAGAGTTGGCCAGAGTTGGCCCACCATTTGTGCTACTGGGGGAGAATGGATCAAGCCCACTGACTCCTTGAGGAACCCTTCCCCTAGCTCTTACCAACAGTTGTTGTCATCCTTGTTGATCATTTGGATGATATCCCTGGTGACACTTCAGTCCCACCTGCAAAGGATCCTTGCAGAGGTACATACTGTCCTTCTTGGGATCATAGTCAAAATTTGATTTCATGACAGCTGCAGTGCAGAAAGCCAGTTTTGTGGGTTGGGAATTACTTTTGAAGATATCCTTCTGTTAGATATTTTTTTATTAAATACTTTACTTTTTAAAAAAATTATATATATTTGACATCAATTGTGGTCCCCATTTCCCACCACCATTTCACCTTTTTAAAAGACTTATTTATTTAGGCATACAAGAACTGGGGTACAGATCAGGGTGCAGGGTGTGTGAGAGGCTTCATCAGAGACAGAGTGGGGAGAAGAACAAGTGGATCCACTGAAATACACTGCACAGAGTAGCAGCGAGCGAGACAGGAGAGGTCAGCTGCACCATGTGGGTCACCTCCCTGATCAGGTATTGAACTTGTGCTTCAATGGCTGCGGATAGTCTCATAGTGCTGAGACTTAACCCCTGGCGCCACCAGGGAGGCAACTCTTTTAGATTCTTTAATCGCTTTCTGCAGCTGGTCTACCGAGTGATCCAGAACATCAGTGCAATTGCTTTTTAGGATCTCACCCCCTATGTGCAGGGGACTGTATATGAAGATCATGCCACCATGCAGGGATTCTGGCCACTGTGCAGGGCTGCTTCTGGTTCAGCTTCAGGATGATGCCTATGAGCTCCTCTGTGACTTTCTTGAACTCTATGAGTCACACCTTCTGCACCTCCTGTCCCTTGATCCCTGGTATACATGTCCTTGGCTATAATTTTCAACTAATGCAAAACAGCCTTTGGCCAGCTGTGCTTCCACAGCAGGTGCACTAGGTAGAGGTCGGAAAGTTCCATGAGCATATTGCCCTTCCCTCTCCCTCTGGAACCTTCAGGGTCATGTTCCAGCAAAAGCCTGGCTGAACAAGCAAGCAAAAGAACCAGCCTGCAAAGGTCAAGGCAAGGGGCTGAGGCTTAGGAGAAAGAAGTGACTCAGTGAGGCCCTCATCACTCCTTCAGGAGGGGCTCCTGTGAATGAACATTTGCAAGTGGATGTGGGATGATATATACAATTGCTTATATGAGAAACTGTGCACCTGAAACCTATACTGTGTTGTATATGAATGTTCTCTCAATAGAAATAAAACAGTGAAAGAATACTGATGACCTTTAAAAAAGAAAATAATGGGAGAATTCAAACTCAAAAAACAAAAGGGAAAAAAAAGACTATTTGAGCTAATAGTACGGCAAAGAGACTAATGTACAGAACTGAACTCAGATCCAAATACAGTATTGTCAGATATGGATTTGTACTTTCTGTCAATAAGTCAAATAATAGAAATATGCTAAGAGAAATTTGATTAGATATCAAGAATGGAGGTATTCTTACTAAATTCATTTAGCAGAATTCTTGGTAACATTGGGATTTACAGAATTCTTTGCCAAAACTGAGCACAGGAGTCCAAGGATGAGCCTCTTAAATGAAATGTCTGAAAAGACCCTGACTAAGTTTGGTCAAGAAGGGAGTCCTTGTCACATTTCACCCCCAAAGTGGAATCTAGCCAAGAAACATGTTTTGCACATGACTGTCATTTGGATCACCTTTTCAGACATAGTTCCCCCACACTGAACACTTATTTTACAAGTGTTTAGGCCAGTTACATTTTAGAATGCTAGAATTTACAATCTAGATATGTCTGCTTACTTCACTATGATTAACTTGTTACATTTTAGAATGCTAGAATTTACAATCTAGATATGTCTGCTTACTTCACTATGATTAACTTTAGATTAAAAAATTCTGTTAAACTATTGCAGAAGTCATGCTTTTCAGACTACCTAGAATTTAAGGGGGAAGGTTTCCTACAAACATTATTAGTATGAGGTAAATGGGGAGAAATAGTGTCACTGATTGAGAAAATCCTATTATTACTCTCAACATAAAAATCCCAGTTCTTGTATTCCAATTAAAACAAAATTTGTAAAGTCTCCTTATCTACCTTGTTACATACTAAATTCAACAGCTATATAGTCTCTTCAGATATAGTGGTCAACTGGGCAGCTCTTCACAGTACTCCTCTATGGAGATCTGATGCCAACTGAATTAACTCAGTGACCTTCAGCTAAAAGCTGGTTCCATTTGGAGGGTCCAAGATGACTTCACTAACACATCTGTCACCTTGGAGACTATGGCTAGAATGCTGCATTTATCTGAGGTTCTCTTTATAATCTCAGAATTTCTGAACATCACTTCTAGAGCTGAGTTGTAAATAAAGTATGTCTAATATAATGGTTTGGTCTTTAAGTGCATGTGTTCCGCAATGCAATAAGTGGAGGCTGCTTAGTCTTTTAATGATTGTGCCTAGATTTTGGCATGGTATTACTTCTAATATACTCTAATAATCAAAGCAGTCAGGGAGTCCATTAAATTTGGCTCAGAGTCATAAACCTCCCTTGCAATGGAAGAAGTACCAAAGAACCTGTGGGCATATTTAACTTGCTGTATCCACCCATATATATTGTACTTTTTAATTTCTTTTATTTTTTAAAATTACTGTGAGAGTTATTCTGAGAAAACAAGCAAACAGATGAATAGAATAAAATTTTAAAAAATAATATTTAAAACTGTAAGACCAATTAGTGGTTACAGAAGGAAGGGGAGAGAGAGTATGGATTTATTAGGTTTAAGGGGTAGATTGAATAGTGAATTATACAATTGGACTTTTAATGTAATATATATACATGTTGACATTTTAATGATGCATACCTGAAACTTATATGATGTTATAAAGCAGTGTCACTTCAATATAAATAAAAACACAAATAAATAAAAATATAAATAAAAAATAAAAACATAATTAAGCAAGTTGAAAACTTTAGGAAAGCAGGAAACAGACATTGGTCAGAGTTTTATCAACCTTAAAGTTCCTATCAAATGAACAACACAACTTTTATTATCAGCAACACCCAGAAACTTCTTTCATTTTGAACTTGAACAGTTATAGGTGGCTTTTATTTTAAATCAGGAAACAAACCTACCTGGAATAAGTAAGTATGTTCTAAATTTATATTAGAAAATGCAAAGTAAATGTTCTAAAATACTATAATATTGTTTACCAATATTGTTCTGCTCAAAGACATATGAAGGAACTTTCAGTGTAAACAACATTATAAACTAACTCATAGAATGTTTGACCATAAAGGGAACATTAAATAAAACAGAGACACCCCACTGACTGGGAAAAAAAATCTTTGTGTTCCACACAATGGACAAGGGTCTGATCACAAAGATATGCAAAGAACTTGTAAGACTCAAGAAAAACAAAGCAAAAAGCCCAATCAAAAAAATGGGCAGAAGAACTTAAAAGACATTTCTCCAAAGAGGACATACCCATGGCCAACAGGCACATGAGAAAATGCTCAGCATCCCTCATAATCAGGGAAATGCAAATTAAAACCACAATGAGGTACCACCTCACACTGGTAGGATGGCACATATAAAAAAACAACAACAACAAATGCTGGTGAGGATGTGGAGAAAAAGGAAACTTAGTACATTGCTGGTGGGAATGTAAGTTAATCCAACCACTAGGGAAGGCTGTATGGAGGTTGCTCAGTCTACTAGAGATGGAACTACCATATGATCTGGCAATCCCACTCCTAGGGATCTACCCAAAGGACACAAAAACACTGATCCAAAAGAGCACCTACACCCCTATGTTTATTGAAGCACTATTTATAATTGTTAAGACATGGAAACAACCCAAATGCCCAAAAGTAGAGGACTGGATCAAGAAGATGTGGTACATATACACAATGGGATATTGTTCATCAATCAAAAATGACAACCTAGGACCATTTATAGAAACATGGATGGAGGTAGAAGGAATTATACTCAGTGAACCAATTCAGAAGGCAAGAGAAAAATATTGGATGGCTTCATTTTTGGGAGGAATGTGAAAGAGCAACAACTACAAAAAATAAAAAAGAACAAGCTCATGGAAATTGGTAATTACAACCAAAAATGAACAAACAGACAAACAAAAAAAGAAAAAAAGAACTCAACAACTCAACAAGACCAAAAGGTCAAAGATAAACCAAAGGGACTATGGGGAGGGGGGCTAGGGTGGGGAGGGGAAAGATGGGGATGAGGACAGAAGGAGCACAAGGGACTGAGGTGATGGAGCATGGGTGAAATGGTGGTGGGAACTCCCTGGGGAATAAAAATAATGTAGAATATAATTAAATAAATCTAATAATAAAAAGGTGTATTTTACTTTATATAAGTTTAAACTAATTAAATTGAAGTGAAATCTTTAACATTTGAATTGACAGACACATGCAATAAAAACACATCTTTATTTTTTATAACTTTATTAATGCTAATACTAATAAATAAGAAAACACACAATGAAGAACCCAAAATACAACAATTAATACACATATCCCACTGGACTACATACTGCTATCCTGGGGCATAAAATACCCAACTTTTTCCCTTCCAGAGCATGGCTAGAGCTGCTTAGGTGTACTGTTCACTTTCAGATGCTGTGTGATATCACAGAGGAGGGATCTTCTGCAAATAAACATAAATAAATATTTCATAAAACTCCAAATATTTTAAGCAGGGATAATATAAATTTCACTATTACTAAAAGTAACACACAATCAATAAACAATTGCCTTCTTTTTTTTTTCATTTTTGCACACACATTTTTCTGAGTATCCTTTTTAATGCTACTGCTGTTGTCAACTTGCACTGTTTTTAAAATTACATTCACTGAAATCACAAAGATGTTTAGTGTAAGAAAGCTACTGTGAATGGATATTTTAAGGCCTCTGCATGAAATTGCTCTGGTGTGGTAATTGGCACATTATGTCAAAATGTTCCTGTCTAAATATAGTTCAGGTCCTCTTGTTCCCATATTTTTCCAGGCAAATTGCTCCAGTTGAAAATAGGCAAAATAAAGAATGAGAAAAATAAATACTGGATGGTGTCCCTTATATGTGGCATATAAAGAAACCAAATATATAAAGTGTCAAAGACAGATTTTAAACCAACCCTAAAACATCTAGAGGGAGAGGTGGAGAGATTGGGGGGTGGAAGGGATGGAGCACAGTGGAATATGGAATGGTAGGAGGGTTATGGATGCTTTGGTGGTGGGAGAATTATGGTGACCGTGCCTAAGGGGTGAAATCCTATACTTTCAAAATATAAATGAGGATGTAAAAGCATGGTACTCTATTTAAAAAAGAAAATAGATAACATAATGTATAAAGATTTTGATAAAAGTTTATCTAGACTATAAATTTGGTTTGAACAAAGATCACAGAAGGAAACAAGAAACCATAATCATTCTGGAAAATGTATATCAGTAGTTTATGAAGAGGCACGTTCAGACTTAATATAAAAAAAAGAAAATTTTCCCATGACCGGAAGTAATTTTTATCACTGGATATTTAATGTGTGATATGAGTTTCCTTTTTAAAAAATGCACACTTTGTGGATTTTTATATCTATTTGCCCTACTTTAATGAAAATTTGTGGCAAATATTAATTTGGGAAGACAGAAGCTCTTCATATCTGTCACAATAACACAATAGGTGTAACCACTTAAGAACCATTTTTTACAACCAATTTATATAACCAAAAATATATGTTAAACAACTAGATGAGATTGCACAAAATGTACCTGTTAATTTGTTACATTGTATCATATGTAAGCTAGTTTTTAATACATTAACGAATTAGCTAACATTTGAAGATAAAGTTCAAGGAAAGATGTGTGTGACTTAGTGTATACTGTACACACTGAATATATTTACAGATGTGGTATATAAATGTTGTACTTAGTAAATTAACAACCAATATGGTCACAAAATAGAGCAACGAGTTTGACATTATTTTCAAATTTATCATTCAATTTAAAGTTTCAATTTCAAACTAAACCAAATCTTTCTTTTCTCAAAGGAAATATTTTTTGATTGACGGTGAAGTAAGAGCATTTGTGGTTCCAAGATTAATTATTATGTACATCAGAAGAGCCACCTATGAGCTTTCTCAACCTATAGCTTTGTTCTTCTAATCGAAGTGAAAAACAGAGTGTGATGAGAAAGATCTCATCTGACCTGAAGCCTTAGAATTTATATGTTGCAACCCTAGACCTAATGGAAGCTTAGAAAGAGAATGTCTAGGGAGAGTAACTGGGCTAACACTCTGTGCCCCTTTGGGGACTTTAGCTTGCTTCCACGCAAAACCTCTTTGATACAAACCCAGAAGAGGGTGCCCAGTCATTTAATATTCTAAATACAATAACACCATCTAAGTCTGATGATATAATCAGAGTTAGAAAGGGCAATAAAAGCATATTTTTTCATTCCTATATCTTTAGGAAAGGTACCAAAACTTCACAAATTTTTCAGTGAAGGATGAGGATTTAAGAGTCATCCTTATTATAATTAAATAAATCACTATCAGCAAAAAAAGTCCAACTGTGGTTACTATTTTCATTTTCAATTAATGTAGTTACTGTTCATATTCGTGAACATACTATTTGATAATTTCCCAGTTTCTCTTTTCTATCTTCTTTTTTGTAAATTTAATTTTTGTGTGTTTATTTTAATTAAACATATGGAAAGGAAAAATGTGGAGCTAACTAAAACAGAAGAAAAATACTCTCATTTATATAACTTTTGCAAGTTTTTTGAAACTAAAAATTCTAAATTCTCATGGAAGCACTGATTTTGTCATTCTGGGTTTCTTTATCTCCCCCAGGTTTAAAATATTCATCATGAACATCAGTATCAACAATATATACACATATACATTGTCATTATTTCAACAAACTTTCAAACATCATCAGTCCTTCAAGATTCTGGAATACCAGTATGTTCCAAATTCATTTAAACATTAACAAACATGAAGGAGGAAGAAAAACATTAATATTAATTAATTTGAAAATTAATCTAATTAAAATTTAGTAGTAAAATTAAGTTGTTCTTCTAAACACAAAGTTGAATATGATTTAACGAGCTTCACAATGGGAACAATTTATTCTTAAATAGCTACGTAACCTGCTGGGCAAGTGAAAGGTTTTCTCAACATTCAGGGAAACATTCATCAATGAAATTATACATTTTCCACAGTTTATATTACAACATTTACACACAGCTTAATCATAAATTACATATCTTCAAGTTACATATTACAAACTTTACATTTAATCAACAAGACGTATTATTCCCTCACTGCCAAACACTAAACTTGCTTTCGTGTAATATTGAAAGAAGTCATTTCTAAGTTTCACTATGGAGGAAAATTAAGTTGGTAGTATTTCTGTAAATGGATGAAATGGGCACAGAAGAGCTAAAGGCCAGTTAAGAGGACAAAAAGAAACAAATTACAGAAAGACAAAGAAGGAAACTAATGTTCCCTAGGAATACTACCTTATTTCCCTAAAATCAGTATTTTGTTTCCTATATGAGATTTTGCTGGTGTGTGTGTGTGTGTGTGTGTGTGTGTGTTATTGGGGTGTTTCTTATCTACCCCAAGAAACAAACAAGGATCTTATTTGTCCTTCTGCACAACTTAAAATTCCGTATCAAATCACATTTCATGTAAATATATAACTACTTCTCCTGAAATATTCCTTCCTGACTTTCATCTTTTTATCAGTAGTTTTCTTTAGTAAGTTCTGCTAAAAGGAAAAAAATTCCTTAGTCTTACAGTCTTAGGATATGGTTTTATCTATGGTTAGTTTGTTTATTCTTGCTTACGATCTCTCAGTAATAGCCTATTCAATTGTCAAATCAACATTTTAATTTCCTGATATCCTCTAGAAAATAAAAGTTTACAGTAGAATCTTAATTGACTCATGCATCGAATCCATCCATTTTCCTTGTAATTTTCCATGTCATAATACACAAGTGAAAACTCAATTAACAATTGAATATAGGCTTAAAATAGCAATACAGTATGATTTCTGGTGTAGTTTATACTAAATTATAAATGTATTTTTTTTAAAAAAAAGAGGCCCTTTTTAGTCAATATTTGTCTAAATTTGGGCACAGTTATTGCACTTCAGTGTCTCGAACTCTACTAAAGAGTAGAGAAATAGGTTACAAACATAAATCTGCAGTTTACCTATGTTCTTTACTGAAAATATATATACAAATATTATCAACCATATATTCTTGAAACAAAGGGTGAAAACATAAAAAAGGCAAAGAATATGCCTAGAAAAAAAGCAAAAAATATGATTAAAAAGGTAAAGCATATGAATATTTATACCACATACTGTGCATTTTTGAAGATAGAAACACTAATAAAAAACTGGATACAAACATCAAGCATCAATAAAGAAAATAATTCTACTTACATATACCTTCTAATATCTGAACAGAAATTTATATAAACTAAAGATACTTTTAGAAAGTCAAATACTTACTCGTTACTTGCTTTTCATTTTTCATTTACTATGAATTGGGTCTACAAATATCAGAATGGAAAAAAAATCAGTAGTATACAAATTGGTAAAAATAAATGAAAATATTATAGTGAATCAGACATAATATATATATACTACATTATAATTTCTGTCATCACAAGCTTTTCTGTACAAAATGATACAAATTTTTCAATTTCTTTTTTTAATACATCTGAATTAAATAAATTATAAATTTATTTTTAACTTTTGACTAAATGTCTAGCTCTATACTTTGATTTTGGTATTTGTTTATATTTATATAGCTATTTACAAACCTAAAATTTAGAATATTCATTGAAATTGTATCTTAAATTTTGATTACATACATCCTGTTGGAAAATGTGAAATGGCCACCTTAAGGTTTTTAGGGGTTTTTCTTCCATAATAGGGATATTGCCTTCAGAGGGTCTGGGCTGTTGACCTAAGGTAAAGGTTGTCAAGGGAATGACTTTCATAGAATTATCACTAGGATGAAGTCTTTCAGACAAGGTATATATCTGAGAACTTGTACTACTTTGCACTCTCTGATTAAGAGTAAACAATTAGAACCAGTGTCTTGCACTCAAACTTACTGCAAACCCATTGGTGGCTGTGTAAGAGTGTGATGGAAGGCAGCACCTTGTGGCAGAGGAGGCTTTTAATGGGTTACATCAACTTAAGCCAAGGGAGGACTGTAGTGGAGGGTTGAGGCCTGTGCTGGTAGGGGACTGTGGGTAAGAGCAGTAGCTTGTGCGAGAGGTGAACTATGATGAAGAACAGAAGCCTGTCCTGTTGGAAGGCTATGGCACAGAGAGATCGCCTGGGTCATGAGAGGGTTGTGGCAAAGAGCTATGGTCTGTGTCACTGGAGGACTGCAGGAACAAACAGAGACTTGTATCAGGGATGGATTGTGACATAGAGCAAAAGTCTGTGCCTGTGAAGGGCTAGAATGGGTCAGAGAAGTGGGCATCCAGCAGGCATCAGAATGACCCAAGACGAGACATTCTTGAGTACAGTTGTCAGAGATCTCTTCCACAGTTGGTTGAACAGTTATTTCTGTAGCTGTTAGGATGTGAAACAAATAAAACAATTTATATTTTAAAGACATTTTATTAGGTACTTAACACAATTCATATTGCTATGAGAAAATTAATAATCTAAACATAAATATATTATAAACTTCTAATATTTTCAAAATTGGTATTTAATACGTAAAAAAATAATTACTAGAGAAATATTAGTAAGTGGGAGTATATGGATTGGGAGTCATTTTTATAATTAGGGTACCTAGCCTCTCAAATTAAGATGTTTTTAAATATGTTTGTAACTATAAATAAAGACTATCATCATTGACCTACACATTCAAGTCAAATTAAATGTGGCTACTGACAGATGAAGAGAGCAGTACAAATAATATAAATGAGAAAATAATAGATTCATAATATAAAAAACAATTATAGCTAACCATTTGATTAAGAATCTAATTGGAGAATAAATTTAAGAATAAAATAGATTACATTAGAAACAGTTTATTGAAATCTAAGATACCTTTTTGTTTCAAGAATAAAATATAACTAATTATCTCAAAGGTAATTAATTTCTGAATTCCTCATTTTCTGCTAATTACAGAGTTTAGCATGAGAAATTAAAGTTTAGCAACATAACAAAATACAGGTCCAAAGTACTTAGTTTTAAGCTACAATACTTTCTAAAACCCCTTCATATGGTTTCCGCAAAATTTTCAGATGCCAATATGTATCAAATATCAATATGTATATTATACAAAGTCTAGAAAAATACAGTATAGCTATATCAATATAAACTGATTATAGGAAAAGGAATGTTATAAAATGGAATAATGGATATTGCATCGATATAATGTCCATTTTCTAAAAAGACATAACAATCATAAAAATTAAAGACAGAAATTCAAGTTCCTATAAATACTCAACAGAATATAGAGTTCAGGTGCTATAATTATCCCATCACATTAAGAACATAACTGACCTTAAATATTAAAAATTTAGGACATTAAATAACTGACTCTGAAGACTTTTTCTCAAGAAGATAACTGCTTATCTTCATTTGGAAGATATTTCAGAAATATGCCTACTAGATTAACATTTAAAATATTCTATACAGAGGTTTTAGCTAGAGCAACTGGACAATAGGAAATAAAAGAAAATCCAGGTTGGAAAAGAAGTGATAACTATTTGAAGACAATGTATTCTATTTTGAAAACCCTAAAGAACCCACCAAAAAAAGCTATTAGAAATAGTAAGTGAAGACTGTAAAGTAGCACCTTACAAAATGAACACAAAGTCTGTTATTTTTTATATTCAGTGAAAATAAATTAAGAAAAGCATTCCACTTACAATCACATCAAAATGAATTAAAATTCTAGGGAATAACTTAAACCATGAACTACAGGACTAATACAATGAAAACTGTAAGACATTAGTAAAGGATTTAGATCACGACATAAGGCGATGGAAAGACATTCCACTCTATGGATCAGGAGAATCAATAGAGTCAAAATGACTCTTCTAATAAAAGTGCTATATAAATTTAATTCAGTACCTGACAAAATATCAATACTGCTCTTCAAAGAAATTGAACAATGTTGTTAAAATTTATGTGGGACCATAAAAAGACTAAAATAGGAAAAGGCAATCCTGAGAAATAAGGAAAGAAATAACGATATAATGTTATCTGACTATGAGCTATACTGTAAATCAAGTACAATAAAAACAATATGGTATTGGCATAGAAATAGACATATGGGTCAATGGAAAAAATCAAAAGCCCAGATAAATACATGCATATATCAAGATTAATTCACAATAAAGAACTCACTGCCATACAGTGGGGGAAAAGGGAATCAATCTCTTTTTTAGAGTGCTGGGAAAAATGAATGGATATATGTAAAAGAATGAAGTTGCTTTACTTTCTAACTCCATGAACAAAAATAGAGAAAGTAATTCAAAATGGAAAAAGATTTATAAACCTGCAACAATAAAATACACAGGAGAATACACTGACAATATGTTTCATGACATTTATAATAAAGATATTGCTAAAGAATCTACTTCTATGCCAAGGGAAATAAAAGTATAAGGAAACAACTGGGAATACCTGAAATTAAAAAAGCTTTTACACAGTGAAAAGAAGTATAAGTAGATTAAAAGATATGCATTAAATTAGAGAAAATGTTTACACATTACACAACTGACAAGGCATTAATATCCAAGTTATATAAACATATTCAGCTTGACTATAAAAAACTAAGCAACCCAATTTACAGAAGGGCAGTAGATCTGAATTGACAATTCACCAAAGAGGATATCCAGAAGGCCAAAAATATATATGGAAAAATGTTCATTGTTGCTTTTTTAAAAAAGATTTATTTATGCATACAAAACAAGGGTACAGGCCCAAGGTGTGGGGTGGGGGGTGAGAGGATTCACCAGAGACAGAGTGGGGAACAGAACAGGAATATCTACTGAAATATACTGCTGAGGGGAGCAGCAGGGGAGACAGGAGAGGTCTGCTGTACCATGTGGGTCACCTCCCTGGCTGGGGATTGAACTCCAGCTGGGTGTCTGCTTATAGCTTCATAGTTCTGCCTCTTAACCCCTTGTGCCATCAGGGAAGTTCCCATTATAGCTTGTAATGTAGGAGATGCAGGTCAAAACCACAATGAGATTTCATCTCATACCAGCAAGAATGTAAGGCCATTAAACAAGTGCTGGAGAGGATGTGAGGAAAGAGCAACCCTATCTCACAGTTGTAGCTATGTAAACTGATGCAGGGCCTCCCTGGTGGCGCAGAGGGTTAAGCAACGCACTATGAAGCAAACCACAGCCACTACAGCACGAGTTCGATCCCTGCTGCCGGCCGGGGAGGGGACCCACATGGCGCAGCAGACCTCTCCTGCTGTGCCCGCTGCTCCCCTCAGCA